>CAUYUJ010001415.1:38697-46197 GCA_963575745.1 Prorocentrum cordatum
GACGGAGGAGGAGGAGGCGGTGGCGGCGGCGCAGGAGGAAGAGGAGGAGGAGGAGGAGGAGGAGGAGGAGGAGGAGGAGGAGGAGGAGGAGGAGGAGGCGTTGCAGGGAGTGGCAGGCCAGCCGTGAGATGTCTTCCAACCTTGCGGGGGGGGGATGCTCGGCCGACGTTCTCGAGAGCCAGGGCTGGACCTAAACGGTGTTTTGGCGGTTTCGTGGGCCGTTTTCGTTTCGACTTCGTTATTGTGCTTTTTTTTTTTATTTTTTTTTTTATTTTTTTTATTTTTTTTTTTATTTTTTTTTTTTTTTATTTTTTTTTTTTTTTTTTTTTTTTTTATTTTTTTTTTATTTTTTTTTTTTTTTTTTTTTTTTTAATTATTTTAATTTATTTTTTTATTAAATCGGATTGAGGCATTATTTCATTATCTATTAATAAATATGCATATCGAACAATTATTCTTTCAAGCACATCTTTTAATCTTTCTTTGCGCTCTACATAAGACGAGGGGAAACGAATTCAAAACGGAAGCGAACAACGCCGTTTAGCTTCAGTCCTACCGAGAGCCGTGCTGGAACCGCCTTGGTCGGGGGCGGCAAAGAGGGGGGTGATGACTAGGGGTGGGTGGATATCATGGCGGGGGCCATGATATTTCCCAAGATTTCATGGCGCCTCTTCTTAATTCATTACGTCCCTGAGCCCCCCGCTGGGCCGCGCACATGCTGCCGGTCATGATTTGCACCCCCCCCTCTTGGACACCCCCCTCTTGGCCGCTCCCGACTTGGACTGTAACGGGGCATTTTTGGGTCGACCCTAAGCCTCTTGCAACCTTGACTACAGGCGAGCATCTCATTAAGAAACCTCCCGAACAGCTGGGCCAGCGTTTCTGAACCAGCTGGCCATAGGGCTTGCCCAGTTTCTTGAGCTCGTTCGCCCTTCCAGCGAACTTTCGAGAACTTTCTGGGAAGCACGTTGGCCCAGGTTTGTTTCAAGAACTTTCTGGGAAGCGGGCCCAGATATCTCAAATGATAATTCTGCACGCTTCGCGTTTTCTCAACAGCCCATTCAGAAACGCTGGCCATGAGCCGACGGGGAACGGGAGGAAAATATACATATAGTAGTGAATCAAAGCGGGCAACCGCGGTGAGCTGAGGATGAGGAGGAGGAGGAGGAGGAGGAGGAGGAGGAGGAGGAGGAGGAGGAGGAGACGGAGGAGGAGGAGGGAGGGAGGAGGAGGAGGAGGAGGAGGAGGAGGAGGAGGAGCAGCAGGATGAGGAGGAGGAGAAGGACGAGGAGGAGGAGGAGGATGAGGAGGATGAGGAAGAGGATAATGATGATGAGGAGGAAAAGGAGTTAATATGCTCCTCTCCGCACCACCATCCTGTTGCTCTTGCCACCGTTATTGTTGTACTGATTGGTTATCTGCAGCCACTCATATTCGAGAGGTGTAGGATAAAAGGAGCGAGCTGGGTCACGCGCGCGACGAGGGTTCGACCCCCCATCGTCGTGTCGTCGGCCGGCCGGTCTCCTCCCTACCACACATATTCTTCTTATCCGCTTAACGGAACATTCCTTCCAAACCATGGCCTTGTCGGAACCTCCTGAGCTTTCCTCCCGAAATCTACCTTGGGGGGAAAGGAGACTACACCGGAACATATTTGAAGGATAGTCAATTTCCAGGCAAGAAGCTGGTTATCAACCGAAACGACAGCTCAGCTGTTGGCTACGCTGGGCCTGGGACCAAAGGAACTAGGGACGGCGCCCCACGGGGGCGGCCTCCTCCTCCCAATCTTCCCAGAAGGCAAGCATCGGAGTGGGCGTTTGATTTAACAGAGGGGGATTCTCTTATTTATCATCAGCTAAAATACAGAGTTCGAACGCCAGGCAAGGGGCATGGCCCAGCCAGTGCTACCCACAGAAGGCCATCAGAGATCGCAGCAGTGCACTCAAGCCCGAGAATATCAGTCCGTACGAGCTACGATGAAGAGAGCCCGCCGAGAAGCGTTCCCGCCAGCTCAGCAAATGGAGGCCGCTCCATCGGCGAGCAAATAGCACAATTCGTAATGAATGGGCAGGGTGGAGAAGAATGCGACGGGCAGTCGGAGGAAGAGAGTCTGCATTCGATGGAAAAGAACGAGGAACATGCTCGCTTTCACATGTCTCCTGGGCCATCGTATCGCCCGAGTCCTCTTCAGAACTCGCCCGACGGGTACGCCTCAGGCGGAGGCCAATCGGATGCCGAAGCGATTGACTGCGAACCAGCTGAAGCCCTCCGAAGGGCTGTCCTTGATCCAGATGAGGTTTTTGACGACGAAAGGACCCCGGAAACGGGGCGCTGGGCCGTGGAAAAGGGAGCTCCTCGGCTCAGCCGACGGGGCATTCGCCCGATGCCGCGCGCCCGGCTCGGCACGCGAGCGAAACTACTGGTGCGACCCCACCGCCGAAGACAAAGGAAACCAAGAGCGAAATAGATGATCTCAACCCTCCACCGTTGTCGAAGGGGTTCTATCGACAAAACCTCGGTACGGCAGTAGGACAACCAATTGAAAGCCTCGTGCCACCGAGAATTGACCACGACAGTGCGCCAGAGCTCAACGAACTTATCATGCAAGATGAAGAGGACGAACGTAATGGGAAGCTACGAGGCACTCAACGGAACGCGGGGTCGAGAACGAGGGGGCGCAACGCGCCGACGTCGAGCAGGGGTCGTGAAAAGGCCCCGAGAGCAGGGCGTTCTAGCTCCGGAAGATTCGACGCCCTTGCGTCCCCTCGTCCGTCGTCGAATCGGACTACGAGCAGCTTCTCTATCCGGGAAACTCCCTGGAACGCGGGCCCGTGATGCCCGCCCCGGGCGGAGAACCGTTGCCCGAGGAAAGCGCGCAAACCAGGGGGGCCCTGTGGCCGACCTGTATGTGCTCAATGCTCTCAAGTGTGTCCAAAGTGTAGGCTCCGCGAGGACTGCGTTGCGTTGGAAGAGCACAGCTGTCGACATATCGCTATCAGAGAGTGGGGGTGGGGTGGGGCGGGGTGGGGGTGGGGGGGAACAGAGGCAATGCAGAGAGCAGCTAAGGGTAGCAAGTGCACAGATGCGGCAGATCCTTCTTCAGGCACAAGTGGATATATCGGCCATTGAAGAAGCCAGCCGCCGGCTCGCTGAATCTGAAGCAGAGGGCAGGGCAATGGCGCGCCAAGTCGAACAAGAAAGGCCGCCGTTGCAGAGGATGCCCAGAGGCGTATACTGCAAATGGAAGCAGAAATGGCTGGGCTTGCGAGCGTGACTTTGCGGCGTCTCGCGCAAGAGGAGGAAGAAATGCGACGGATTCGGGGGGCGGCCGAACAAATTATCTCATCGTCGCAATTCCAGGCCGAAGAAGAGCGCGTTGAATCTCAAATTGTAACAGACGCAGCCAGGCGGGGGGAGAGGGAGTGGCCCGAGAACATGCGGCACAAGAAAACAAGGAGCTCCGTGACTAGCGTGATGCAGCTAGGCTCGAGGCTGAAAAGATAAAGCTAGAAGCGGCGCGTGCGCTCCATGAGCAGGATCAGAAGGCCCAGGCCGTCAGGCAGGATGGCCAAAGGCGAATGGCAGAGGCCTGGAATCACGCGAAAGGGTGTGCAGATGAGCAGATCGAGAACGATGCGCTCCTTATCGGTGCCGTAAGCGAAGATGACAGAAGGCTCAAATTTGATTTTGAGCAACATGACGTACGTTGTGCCCCCCTAGTCCGATTGTTGCTCGCCCCGCCCGAGCGAGAGCGGCTCGGCCGACCCGACCTCGGGTGGGCGCGCCAGATGCTCCTTGTCGTGTTTGCTCAAAGCCTGTGCTTGAGATGTGCGCGGGGTGTGGGAAACCCACCTGTAGAGGACATCTTGGCGAGGGGGCAAAGAGATGCCCTGAATGCGCCAGAAGCAAGGGGTCCAGGGAACAAGATGATCCCGTGACAAAAGCACAGCAATTAAGCATACTTGAAGACATCTACCGCGATCAGACCGAAGCAAGGACACTGGGGCAGGCAGATGAGATGGCGCGGGAACAGTCCGATGAAATTCCGGAAGAGTTCTTTCAAAGACGCCAGCTGCATATGCAAGAACTGGATGATCACAAAGCAGAGTTGGCCGCCACCAAACAAGAAATAGCTGCCGCTAAAGCAGATCAAGAAGTGTTGCAGAAGTCAAGGGAGCGCGCATTGCAAGAGGAAGCGGGTTTGGAACGGCAGGTCAGTAGCATGACTACGGACATGGGTGTACCATCTTTTCAGACAGTGGAGTCGGACCTCGACCGGGTGCCTCCGTTTACGGCGCCGCGCGTACCTGGGCTCTCCCTATCGAGCTCGCGGTTTATTCCCGGGCCAGCTGTAGAGAAATTGTTCGACCCTAATGAAGGCTCACTCACGGCGAATATTCACGGATCGAGCCCTGGCAATGGCCCAGTCAACGCCAAGTTTTCAGGGCCCCCTGGTAACTGCGACCTGCCCGGCCATTTCCCCTTCGCCAGCGGCTCAGCCGTGTCTGGTGGGGGCGGGGGCGGGCGTGGAGGCAGCGGCGGTGACTGAAGGGATGGCCAGAGCACTGCGCCTGGCGCCCGGGTGCTCGCGGCATTGCAATTCGATGAGACGGGAAAGCGCAAGCCCCCAGGTGACCCCCCAGGGGGGCCTGGTGATGTCGGAGACCTGGGCGGAGGCGGCGGTGGCGGACCTAGTGGTCCTAACGGCCCCATGCAGCAACCGTGCATCGCCAACCCTATGGAAGCAACGAGGAACATGGCCCGATGAACATTTCCAGCGTCCAGCCCTTGCGAGAATGGAAACAGCGCTGCGTGCGGGCGGTTGCTGGAGCTTGGCATGGCGTCAAGGCAGCTCAACTGTGGATCATGGATGCCATGGGCCCACAAATCCCAAGGGGGAATCTCCAGACAGCCGGGGTCTCCATGCGCCGCGATATCATGATAGCCACGCATCTGCTTGAAGTTTGCCACGATGGGACGTAGTCGCAAATTATCGGTTCAACATGCTCACTTGCTTGCGCAAGTCAACCGCGTGGAGCACTCGTGTCAGACTGAGCAACGCCTTCTGACGGGTCGCGAAATGATCCGTGACATCTGTGTCTGGTGCTCAGTCAGGCCGGAAAGCGGTTGGCACTGGATGTGCCGTGATCTCCAAGATTATAATCGACCGCCAAAAGCCCAATCCGGATTTATATAGCTTCTACAACGAATGGCGGACGAGATGGAGGCCTCGATTCACGCGCATTTCTGCGAACAGGTCCGGCAAGTCCCCAGATTAGAAGGAGGCCTGCAGTGGCATGAAATATCGACGGACCCTCATGGGGCGGGAATGTTGTTACCAGTGGCTCGTGGGGCAGGTTGAGTTGCCCATGATGCGGGATCGCGAAAAGTGGGCCATCTCCGAATGCGAGTCGACCCTCAACTCTAGAAATAGGCAAGCCCGCCTCGTTGGAGGGGGCAAACGAGGGCAGCGGAGGTGGCGGACGAGCTTCCGCGATGGCGGCGACAGTGCATGGGCTCGGCCCACCGACTGATAAGACAGCGAGCGGACCTACTGTAGGCAAGACGACCTGCAGGTACGTCAAGCAAGGAAAGAACTGCCCCGAGGCGGGGCACGGTTGCCCTTGCGACCGCAAGAAGCCCGAGGTACCAGCTGCCCCGGCACAGTCGGCGGCAGGTGGACACGACGAGCCAGCTGGCGCCGAGAATGATCGGAGAGGCAGGAGCGAGAAACCAGGAACCAGAGGTGCAAAAGGACAAGATCGGCCTCGCTCTTCGACTCCACCGAACAAGTTTGGCAATGCCAATGCAAGACAGCGGCGGGCGAGAAGCCAATCCGAGACGTCGCGAGAACGCCAGGGCAAGCTTGTATGTTATGCCAACTCACGAGACCCTCGCAATTGTAAGGGCTCGCAGAGTGTGTGCTGCAAACAACGCCGAGGGCTGACAGATGCCGAGAATCTCAAGCGAGACAAGTATGAAGAGGCTCAACTCAAGGCAGGGAAGTCTCTCGGCCATCAACGCACCACCAAACAAGCTGACTTCGCTGCTGCCAATGCCAACAACAGCGCTGCGCCTGGGGAAACACACCGCAGTCGGGAGTCAATCAAGGGTCGTGACAATAACAAAGAAAAGAGTGAAGGAAGAGGAAAAGACAAGCCGTGCAAGGTGTTCGCGGAGACAGGGTCCTGCTCGCGTGACAAAGATTGCTGGTATGCAAAGAACACGCTTGGCCATCCGTGACGATGGCAGAGCGCTGGCGGCCTGCGCGCCAGTGCCGCAATTCTGACTGGGCAGGTCATGCTCTTTATGCGGTTGATCGTTCACCTCGCGAAGCGAGTGTCACGGCGCCCGTGTCGGCGCAGCCGACCACGGGACAAGGAGCTATGGCCCGCTGGCTTAGCCAGATTTGGCACCGATGCTCGTCCAGCTCCGCTTGTACGGGGTTCCCGTGGGCTTTCGACCGACCCGACAAGTTATCGTCCAACGGTCGATAAATATCATGCACCGAACATAGGCATCAATGAGTTTTCCGAAGAAGCAGTTCCTGTTTCCGAGCTGCAACAGCAGCGCAAGGAAAGTCTGACTAAACTCGTCGCCATCCTCGTTCATCAACAACCTCTTCCTCGGGAAGCCATGGGGCTGTTTTTTGGCAAGCCCCTGCTTGAGAGCTGCTTCGCGTCTGCATAGACGGATCGGCGCGGCCTCCGCGTCCGAGTGCACCCTTCGACTAAGGGGCCCGCCGCCGCTCGGAGGAAGGTGCGTCGCCGCAGCCCAAAGGAGCTGCCTTCGAGTGTAGACGACCGATGGAGATTCCCAAGCGCAGAATATCTACATATGTCAACACAATTGCGAGCATCGTCAATGCAAGCCCTGATCAGGGCGCCCGACCTCGCAGGCGATGTCTGGCACCTTTGGTTGGGGCCTGGTGGAAAGGAAGAGGTTGTCCCGCGCGGTTTAGCCGCTGTGGGATGCAATGATGAACCGTCCGTGCGCCTTGGATCACTTAGATTCATAGTCGGCACGGGCTGTGGACACATTTGCATCGCGGAGAAATTAATTCGAGCTGCAGGCCCACTTGGAAGGATCAGGCGATTTGATGAGTCGACCACCCTGAACACTGCCAGGGGTCTTCAAGGGCCCGGGGTTCAGTTCGCGTCGCATGCCCCAACTTCAGGGATGGAAATTTTGAAGCATTGGTCATGCCGGAGACAGTGGCAATGATTTCAGTAGGAGAGCGAGCGGTGCATGGATCACGGCTTTAGTTTTGTTTGGCCAGCCGGCCAGCGACCCTACTTACTTCTGCCCGACGGCCATAGAGTGGACCTGATCGTGGAGGGCAAGATTCCGTACTTGACCCTACCTGGCAGAGAGGCGCTGGGTCAGTGGATGTGCGCCGCTGCCGTCGGGAAGTCTGCAACTCCCGAGCGGTGGTGTCGCGTGACGTCAGGCCCCAAGACATTTCTGGATGACGTGGAATTTGCGGGAGGTCCTCCGCCC
>CAUYUJ010001415.1:51197-93697 GCA_963575745.1 Prorocentrum cordatum
AGGGAAGTGTCCCGTGAGGGGTTGGAGAGGTAGGAGTTGGAGAGGTAGGAGTTGGAGAGGTCGGGAGGATTTCCAAAGGGGTTGGAGTGAAGTGTCCCGTGAGCTTCGTACGCTCACGCTGGTGCCGTCGCTGTCGTGAGCAAGAACAGGCATCGGGCTCCTCACATGTTCCTCCTCTTTTCCCCTCGTGAGTTGGCTTGGGGAGCCTGGAAGGGTGGGAATCCAGGCCTTCCAAGTGGAGTCCGAGTGGATGGGGTCGGAGGATCGCGCCGCATCGCCGATGCATCGGCGATGCGGCTCGATGTGGAGCCCGATTTTCTCCACGCTGACGCCGCCGATGCATCGCTGACGTCGCCGATGCTTTGCCAATGCAACGCCGATGCATCGGCGATACGGCGCGAATCGACGGCTCCATCTGTGCGGATCCCACTTTGGAGGCCTCGGGAGGAGGAGGGAGGGTGATGGGCTGGTGGGTGAGGGGGGAGACTCGGAAGGAAGACAAGAGCACGCAGCCACACACGCAGAACCGCCGATGTCCAGGAGCATGTGGGAGAGTGAGAACCTCTTCGGTCGGCGGCAAGGCAGAGGCAGTTGCTCCAGCGCGGGGTATTTCGGGGCAGCCAGAAGGCTAAGTGGACGGCGTGCAACAGGGGGGGAGGGAAACTGAGAACATGTGGAGGGGAAGACTGACATCCAGGAAGTAGTAGGAGATATTTGGGAGTCCTGGGATGTGTGTGTCCCTGGGCCCCCTTCAGAGGGTCGGGGCGCGCGGTGCTCCTGCGAGCAGCGTCCCGCCCGGTGCCGCGGGTCTCTCTGCCGTCGATCTGCGTGTTGCGCCGGGGCAGGGCGGTTCAGCAGGGGGAGGGGGGCCTGCGGCGCTGAGGCGAGTGGTGAGGATGCGGAGGGAGAGCATGGTGGTTCCACAACGATGGAGGCGATGCTGAGGCTGATGCTGCTGCTGATGATGCTGCTGATGATGATGGTGCTGATGATGATGATGATGATGATGATGATGATGATGATGATGATGATGATGATGATGACAATGATGATGATGCTGATGATGGTGCTGCTGCTGATGATGATGCTGATGATGAAGCTGATGATGATCGTGATGGTGATGATGAGGATGATGATGAGGCTGATGATGGTGCTGATGATGACCATGATGATGACGATGATGATGATGCTGTAGGTGATGGTGATGACGACGATGACGACACTGATGATGATGATGGTGCTGATGATGACAATCATACTGATGATGATGATGATGATGACGATGGTGATGCTGATGATGCTGATCGTGCTGCTGCTGATGGTGATAGAGATGAGGATGATGATGAGGAGGAGGCGGAGGAGGATTTAGAGGAGGTCCTGCGGGGCTGATGCGAATGGTGAGCATGCTGAGAGATAGTACCATGGTGCCACAACGACGGAGATGATGATGATGCTGATGATGATGCTGGTGATGATGATGATGATGGTGATGCTGATGATGCTGATGGTGCTGCTGCTGTTGATGATGATGATCATAGAGATGAGGATGATGATGATGAGAAGGAGGAGGAGGAGGAGGATTTAGAGGAGGACCTGTGGGGCTGATGCGAATGGTGAGGATGCTGAGAGATGGTGCCATGGTGCCACAACGACGGATATGATGATGATGATGATGATGATGATGATGATGATGATGATGATGATGATGATGATGATGAGGAGGATGAGGATGATGATGATGATGATGATGGTGATGGTGATGGTGATGGTAATGGTGGTAGTAATGATCATGATGCTAATGTTGTTGATGATGATGCTGATGATGGTGATGACGACGATGATGACGACGGCGATGATGACGAGGGGGAGGATGATGATGATGATGACGATGATATTGATGATGATGCTTCTGCTGATGATGATGCGGGTGATGGTGATGCTGGTGACGATGACGATAAAGATGACGATGACGATGATGATGCTGATGATGATGACGATGGTGGTGGTGGGATGATGATGATGATGCTGATGATGGTGAGGAGGATGATGATGGTGGCATGATGCTGACGCTTATGCTGACGATAGTGTTGCTGGAGATGACGATAATAATGTTGTTGATGATTGCAAGCATGAGGAGGATGATGAGAAGGATGGTGAGGACAATGATGATGATGCTGCTGATGATGGTGATCCTGGTGATGCTGATGCTGATGATTATGATGATGATGATGCTTGAGATTTTGAGGATGCTGATGATGATGATGATGATGTTGATGATGTTGTTGATGATGATATTGGTGAAGATGATGATGACGCTAATGCTGCGGATGATGACAATGCTGATGTTGTTGTTGTTGCGGCTGGTGATGCTGATGTCGTTGATGACGGCCACGACGATGATGAAGCTGATGATGATGATACTGATGCTCATTATGATACTGACGATGCTGCTGATGATGATGACGATGCTGATGATGCTGATGATGATGATGATGACGACACTGATGATGATGCTGATGATGACTATACTGCTGCTGCTGCTGATGATGATGACGATGACCATGCTGATTATGAATTGGCTTGTGATTATGCTGATGACGACGATGATGGTGATGATGATGATGATGATGGCTATGATGCTGATGCTGATGATGATAATGAGGATGATGTTGATCAGGATGCTGATCATGATGATGAGGATGCTGCTGATGATGCTGATGATCATGCTGATGATGCTGCTGATGATGACGATGCTGATGCTGCTGCTGATACTGCTGCTGCTGATGATGAGGAGGATGCTGACGATGAGGATGCTGATGCTGATGCTGATGATGCGGATGCTGCTGCTGATGATGATGATGCTGATGATGCTGATGCTGATGCTGATGCTGATGCTGATGCTGCTGATGATGCTGATGCTGATGCTGATGCTGATGCTGATGATGATGATGATGATGATGATGATGATGGTGATGATGGATGATGATGATGATGATGATGATGATGATGATGATGATGATGATGATGATGATGATGATGATGATGATGATGATGATGATGATGAGGAAGATGCTGCTGTTCTTGTTAATGATGGTGATGATGGTAATGCTTGTGATGATGATGTAGTCGATCATGATGCACGCGGTGCTTCGCGCCGCGGCCCTAGGCCATGGGAGGCGCACACCCAGACCCGCAGGGCCCCGGGGCAACCCCTGGAGACGCGCGGGTGCAGCGGCGGGGCCGCTGCCCGTCCTGGAGGCGCCGCAGGCGCAGGCACTGCCGGCAGGTCCGCGCGACCGGGGCTCGGCCCGACGCGTGGCGCCCACCGAGCGGGAGCAGGCTCGGCGCGCCGTGGCCGCGCGCGGCGCGGCGCCGTCCTCGGAGACCCTTCGGGGAGTCTGGCCGCACCCCCGAGACGAGCCCCGACTCCGCGCCCGCGCCGGCGATGCGGACGCTGGCCGTGCCCTCCTCGATCGAGGTGGTGGTGATGGTGGTGGTGATGATGGTGATGATGGTGGTGATGATGATGATGATGACGATGACGATGATGATGGTGGTGGTGGCGGTGATGATGATGGTGATGATGGTGGTGATGATGATGGGGATGATGGTGGGGATGATGATGATGATGGTGATGATGGTGATGATGAGGATGATGAGGATGATGAGGATGATGACGATGCTGAGGATGATGATGATGATGATGATGATGATGATGATGATGATGATGATGATGATGACGACGCTGGCCATGCCCTCCTCGATCGAGATGGTGGTGATGATGGTGGTGATGATGCTGGTGATGATGGTGGTGATGATGATGAGGGTGCTGGTGGTGGTGATGGGGATGATGCTGATGATGATGGAAGTGGGATGGTGATGATGACGACGGTGATGATGCCGACGGAGAAGTCGGTTGTGCTGATGATGATGTTGCTAATGCTGACGAACATGAAGATGATACTATTGCTCAAGTCGTGCCAGCATGCGGAAGAGGATGATCACCACTGTGGAATCTGTTGACGTGTGCGATACAGTGAAACAAGGACGGGGAGAATGTTTATGGGTTAGGCGGAAGGAGGAGGCAAAGCAGTCGGATGGTGATGACGACGGCCGGCAAGGCGGGGATCATGCGGACGCTCACGTTGATGATGATTATGCTGATGATGATGGCGTGGTGCTAATGAGTAGGGGACAATGACGATGAACATGTTAATCATGATGATGCTGATGATATGGCTTACCATTATGATGTTGGTAATGCTAGTGATAATGATGACGATGATGCTGATGATGCTGATGATGATGACGATGACGATCGTGATGATGCTGATGATGATGACGATGCTGATGATGATAATGATGGTGATGGTAATGGTGATGGTGATGGTCATAATCATTCTCATGATGCTGATGACAATGCTGATGATGATGATGCTGATGATGATGATGATGATGATTATGCTGATGCTGATGCTGATGGTGATGCTGATGGGGATGCTGGTGATGATGCTGGTGATTATGATGCTGCTGATGATGCTGATGATGGAAATGATGATGCTGCTACTGATGATGATGATGATGATGATGATGATGATGATGATGCTGATGATGATGATGATGATGATGATGATGATGATGAAGATGCTGCTGCTGATGATGATGATGATGATGATGATGCTACTGATGATGATGATGATGATGATGATGATGATGATGATGATGATGATGGTGATGCTGGTGGTGGCGATGATAATGGTGATGACGAAGGAGGCTACTAGAATGATGAGGGAGGGGGGGATAAAGATGATGATGATGATGAGGAGGAGGAATAGGAAGAGGAGGAAGAGGAGGAGGACGATGAGCAGGGTCATGACACCGATGCTGATGATATGACTGATGACGGTGATGATGGCGATGGGCAAGAGGAGTTAGCAGCATGCGGACGAGAAGCAGGGGGGGCGACCGCGTTGGGGCGACCGCGTTTATTGCCTGGGAGAGGAGGACGAGGGACGGGAGCACGAGCAGAAGCACGCGGAGAACGGATCACGGAAGACGCCGATGACGAACAGGACGCCGAGGATGGTGGCGATGGTGGTGGGAGCGAGCATGACACAAACGATCCGTGCTCGTGCGCGAAGCGGCCGCAGCACGACCCCGAGGGGGTGGCGCGCTCTGCCGCGACAGCAGTGCGGCGCTGGCTGCACACGAGGCCGTCGACATCCTGCGCGCGCTTTCCCGTCCGTAGGCGCGCGAGCGACGCAAGGCAACGGCCCGATTGCGCCGACCCTCGCGCGTCAGCTGCCCGCGTAACGTCGCTCGTGAACGCCCCCGTTCACAGAGCAGCGTGCCACGCTGGCGGCCCGCGTAAGCCACCGCGTGGGGTCGCTGTGTCATCTCGCGCAAGACCCGTTTTTGATCGTCGCTTGCATGACTAGAGGAGGAGGAGGAGGAGGAGGAGGAGGAGGAGGAGGAGGAGGAGGAGGAGGAGGAGGAGGAGGAGGAGGAGGAGGAGGAGGAGAGGAGGAGGAGGAGGAGGAGGAGGAGGAGGAGGAGGAGGAGGAGGAGGAGGAGGAGGAGGAGGAGGAGGAGGCTGAGGAGGAGGACGAAGAAGTGGAGGAGGAGGAGGCTGAGGAGGAGGACGAAGAAGGAGGGAGGAGAAGGAGGAGGAGGAGGAGGAGGAGGAGGAGGAGGAGGAGGAGGAGGAGGACGAGGGGAACGCGTCTGTAATCTCGCGGACGCCGAGATCGGTGCAGTAACAGCTCGAAGGGAGAATTACTGCGAAGGAGGCTCGGAGATTTTTGTTTGCGGTGACCATGGCACCTCTACCATGTAGAGCACTTTTAATTTTGCGGAGAATTTTAAGGCGAGCACCTCTACCCTGTAGAGCTCCAAGGGGGACTTGGACGACCGAGGAATTCGGGTGCAGGGCCGAGCTAGTTGGCCGACCGCACCAGAGCGAACTTCCTGAAGACCCGGGGCCAGTTTTGGCAAGGCTCCGCGAGGTCCGACCTTTTGTTGTTGCCCATCCCTTCTCTTCTCGGGGTCGGCTGGTGCGTCTGGATCTTCGTCCCTCCCGCCTTCCCCCCTGTGGGTAGGCATACAGCGATGGACGCAGTCGGGTGGCAAGAGCACGTTCGAGTGCATCGACGACACGTTCTCCATCACGCCAGAGCTTAACGACAGCCGCCCGCGATCTGCTCTTTCCCAGGGTGTGGGCGGGGAGGAGGCAGGGGAGAGGGGCCGAGCTTCTCCGTCGTGGACCCCCTGTGCCCCCTCCAGGCAAGACGCCAAGAGAAGGGCCACTTCGGGCTCAGTACGGTGGGGGCGCGCATCAAGAGACCATATGTTTTTCGTCAGGGTATCCTGGGTTTCTTTGCTCCTCGCGCTGCGTGGCGACTTCCCGCGGCCGTTGAAGGAGCTGCTGCGTTCAGGGTGCTCCAGGTTTCCCCTCCGGTGCGCCTCGCGCGCGGGTTCTCAGGGTTGGGTTTCTTGCGAGAGTTTCTTGCGGCCGCGCCCGCACTGTGTGCGGCTCCGGTTTTTGGGCCGTTCCTCAGACATGGGGTCGGGGAACCCGCCCGTGGCCGTGGCGAGCCTTGGCCAGAGGAGCCCCTCCGTTCCAAGCTCAGCGATCCCTCTGGCAGCACGAGGGTGTACCGCCACTCGGGCCTCCGCGGGTCACCACCCCACCAAAAGACCCCAGCCCAACCCGAAGGCCTCAAGGTGCCCTCCACTCCCAGCGGGGGGGGGCATCTGGGACCATTGAAGACACAAATGGAACCCGCACGCCCCCCAGCCCGAAATTTGGGGCTTCGGGCTGGGTTGGGGTGGTCTGGTAGGCAGTCGTCTGGACTGTCAGTCAGCCTGGATTGGCAGGGGCGATGCGTGTGAGCGGATCGCAGGGGCACCTACACCGAGCCTGGCCGAGCATGTGCCCGTCCTGCCCAAGCCAGGAGGGCTGCGCCCAGGATGAGCCTGGCCAGGTTTGGTGCAGGTGTGGCGTTGGCGTCTGCACCCGTGTGCGTTCATCACCTCTCAGGGTCTCCCCCGTGGAGGGAGAAGGAGGAGGAGGAGGAGGAGGAGGAGGAGGAGGAGGAGGAGGAGGAGGAGGAGGAGGAGGAGGAGGAAGAAGAGGAGGAGGCAGAGGAGGCGGAGGAGGCGGAGGAGGCGGAGGAGGAGGAGGAGGAGGAGGAGGAGGAGGAGGAGGAATCCCAGCAGTGCCACCTGCGGCGAAGGTCTGAGCTCGTGCCCGACCCCGCGCCCACGCTCACGCGGGCTGGCAGCGCTCAGGAGCGTGACCGACTCGATGATGAGCACGCCTGGGCCGAGCCACGCGCGTGCGGCGAGCAGCGTCAGGAGCCCGCCTCGGCAGTAGCGGCGGCGGCGAGCTTCGGCGGGCGCCCCGCTGGCCCGCTGGCCCGCCTTGGGACACAGCCCACACCGCTCGCGTTCCAGGTCGTCCAGGCCAGTCTTGTTGGGGCCAGTGGGCGGGCACGGCTGCTTGATCCCCTCGCCCAACTGCCGTCCGCCTGGTACCCCGAAGAAGCCGCAGCGCTCGCAGAACCAGCAGCTCAGCGGATGGTGCAGGCGGAGGCGAATCGACGCGTCCTCACGCTTGCCGCCGATCTGCACCTGCGCGCCTGCGGGCCCGCCCAGCTCGCTCACGAGCTCGGACAGCGGGCGGAGCCCAAGGCACGGCGCCTGCAGCCGGGCCGTCATGGCCTCATCCAAGCTGGAGCAGCAGAAAGCGCGGCAACTCCGCCCGTCCTCGGCGAGCTGGTGGGCCGAGGCGGACGTCGCGCAGCCGCCTGCCTCGCCGGGGCGGCTGCTCGCCGCGGCCTGCGGCGGTCTGCAGCGGCAGCGTCCAGCGCGGCGCGGAGGAGCCGCCAGCGCACCTGGGCCGCCATCGCCTCCACTGCCGCCACGCGAGCGCGGTCCTCGGCGGAGGTGGGCGCCTTCTGAGCGGCGACGTCCGCCAGCAGGTCAGCCACCGCGTTGCCCCGCAGCACCGCGCCAGGGACCCGCCTCGCCAGCGCCTCCTCAACGGCGAGGTGCGAGTTGACGTGCTCCACGGGGACTTCGCCGCGAGGCCCACCACGCAGCACCAGCCCGACGCGACGCCACAGGTCTGCATCGGGCCCCGTCGGCTGCTAGTCCAGCAGTTGCCACCAGCCCTCGCAGACGGCGAGGTTGTCAGTGCAGAGGAACATGAAGCCCTCGGAGGACTCGAGGGCGAGCAACGGAGCCCGTAGAGGCTCACCTCGGTGAGCTGTCTGCCGCTCGCCCGCCAGATGCCCAGACAGCGCCGCGCGCAGCCAGGCGGAGTCGCCGCCCATGCGGCATCCTGCAAGGCCCACGCGCCTCAGGACGGGCGGCTTGGACTCGGGGCCGCCGCTCCCGTGGCCGAAGAGCACCCAGGGCTCGACAGCCGTGCCGCCCTGGCCACCTGGCCTCGCAGCAGGAGCCCGCAGACGCCCAGGACTCCTGCTCGGGCGCCGCTGCCTCTGCCGTCCACGCTGCTGGGATGAGGCCTCGCAGCCAGAAGCACGGCCTCCGCCTCCGCCTCCGCCCGAGCGCGAGGGATGAGGTGGTCGCTCACGGAGCAGGCCCTGCTGCCGACGTTACCCTGGCACGCGCAAGTGCCGTGGAAGCCCAGTCTCGACGACAGTGCCCGCACATCGTGCCCAGCGCGCCGCCGTCGAGGTCGCTCTGCAGAACTGCCTGCGCCGCTGCTCGGTCCAGGCGCCGCCGGCAGCAGTGGTCGGCATCCTCTCCTCGAGCGCAGATCCCCGTGGCACCTGCCGCAGAGCGCCCAGCAGGTCCCGCAGAGCGCCCAGCAGGTCCCAGCAGGTCCCGCTGCGGCGTCGACCTCTCCTCCATGCGGGACTCCCGCACGGAGGAGAGGTCGACGCCGCCCTGCATGCCTTCGCCAGCCCAGTGGCCTGCAGCGCGCTCCCACATCCTGTCGACGACGGTGCGGTCGGAGGCGTCCAGAAGCGGAGCAACAGGGCCAGCTAGCTGGGCGTCGCCAACAGGGAAAGCCCATAGCTCTTGCTGTCCATCAGGGTGAACTCGCATCCAGCCCCTTGGGCCGACAGGGGACTAGTTGTGCTCCCGCAGTAGGGCCTCAACTGCAGAAATCGGCCTACGAATCCACCGTGTCCGTTGCTGTGGAGACAGATCGCGAAGCTTGGCATGAATGGTGGTCCACGCCTGCTGCACTCGCTGCCGTCGTAGGGGACACTGCTGCCACATCTGAAACCTCAGGGTGAGCTGCTCCCTCGGTAGCGTGCGGGCGGGGTCGGCAAGGTTGCTTCGCAACTGCAAGACTGTGTCCAGGCACTTGTTGCGGCCACCTGCAGCTGAGACGGCGCCGATCCGCTGGCGTAGGCGTAGACGAGCCTGGCCGAACATGCCGTGGATCTGGTGCCTGTACTTCGCGGACGCCTGCCCAGAGGCGCGCTCGAACTTGGCGCAGGTCTTGAACTTCTGGGAGACCCTGACGAAGTCTGGCACGCGGTTGTGGAGGCCCTCGGACTTTGCGGTCCTCTTGAGGCGCGTCGCCCGACTGCAACGACGGCTGGCGCTCAATATCAACGCCCGTGCAAGGGGCCGACACCACTGCCGAAACTTCGTGCCCAGCTCGCCGTATGGCCCGTGCCATCCGTTGGGCATTCTTGTGGTAGTTGCCGACGGGGGCACTCTTTGGGGAGACGGTGACCCCGCTGGCGACGATGGAGGAGGAGGAGGAGGAGGAAGAGGAGGAAGATGAGGAGGAGGAGGAGGAGGAGGAGGAGGGGGAGGGGGATGGGGGTGGGGGAAGGGAGATGGGAGGATGATACTTGATTTGCGCCTGACCTGGTGCTAGTTCAAGACTTCTGGCACATTGGCCTCACCTTCGGCGGGGTCGTGGTGCGATGACACTCGGCGGATGGTCTGGACCAAAGGCCACCAGAAGCTTTGCCGCACATGTTGTTTGATTATCTATCAAAACTGGGGCGATACGCTGGGTAAACAGCTGGAACAGACTGGAGAACGCAATGACTAATCTAGCACCCTGGCGTCGCCTTGAGGGGGGTCTGGATGTCATCTCTTAAACATACGTTGCCAGTTGTTTCTGTTGTGGGGACTTTCAGAGCTACCGCCGCAGTCCTTCAGGAGGCCTTCGGCTCGGTGACCCTGGCATTTGCGCAACCCCATGCGCCGCATGTGCACATCAAGCTATCGGAGTCGTAGCCTACACAAACGGGGGTTTGCGGCAATTGTGCGGCGAACGGCGTTATGGCCAGAGCAGACTTCCGTTACGGAAGGCACTTCAGCGTCATTGCGCTCGTAGCATGCTTCACAGATCCAGAAATGTGGCATCACAGATTTCTTCTGGTGTGAGACTGGACCCGAAAGCGTGTCTAGGCGAGGGGCTTGGGTGACAGATGAGGCTGGCATCAGCATACCGTCTGAGGACAAGCTACACAGGCGCGGGGCAGGGGCAGCAGAGGAGGAGGCGGAAACACCGGAAGCACTCCGACGCTCCAGCGATGGAAATAAGGTACGTCGTGAGTGCACGACTTCTGGAGTCCTGCAACTCGAGCTCAGTAGACGATGGCTGGTGGTAATGTTTATTTGCTCCTAGCTTGGCCGCTGCATCGGCCTGTTTGTGACCTAGTGCAGCCATCCAACCTAGGGACCCTTCTGGGAAGCTGGCAGGGTCTACATGGGAAGGCACTTTCGTACATGGCACCTCCCAGTAGCTTTTAAAATTCGACATTCGAGTCTAGCATAGAAAGAGCCCCTATACAAGAGACTCTCTGAAGGCTTGACATGAAGGCCTACTACACCCAAACGGTCAGCTCTAACTTCGGGCGCCCTAGGCGCATCGGTGGCCGCAGCGAGGACCGCTCCGTGTTCTCCAACCCGGCTGGTTCGAGGCAGCAGGTCTCCGACAGGGCCGCGCGTCCTGGCGACGACTTCCCCAACCTCGGAAATTCGCACGAGTCCCCAACCCACTCGGTCGGTGACCACACCGTGTGGTGAGTCGGTGGGGATTCGGGGTCACCGCACGGTTTTGGGACTTGAGTCGTTCTCCGAGGATGTCTCGGGCGACTGGGGCCTCCAGGGTCCCAAAATCGCGTGGTGACGGACCGTGCGGCGAGGTCTGTGCGGATTTCGAGGTCACCGGCCGGGTCTGTCACCACACGGTTTTGGGACGCCCACTCGGTGGAAGTCTGGGTGCCCGTCGTCACCAGCGGAGCCGCCGCGGAGCAGAACGCCCGTCAGGGCCGCTTCAGGGGCGGAGCCGTCGACGGACCACCGGGAGCGATCTTCGTGCCCGAGGCCCTCCGTCGGCGAGGCGGCACAAATGTTGGAGCGGCCTGGGCACCCTGCAAGAGCAACGCAGGAGGGAACAGAGCACACAGGCACAATTCATCGTCGATTCCCCAGAAAATGTATGGGAAAACATGGGAAGCGGGGGGGGGGGGAGACAGGAGCCCAGAAGATGTGGGAAGATGTGGGGGATGCTGTTGTTTGTGTGTACTTATGTGTGTGTCCCAGGGCCCCTGCAGAATCTTAACGACATCTGGATGGGTGACCACATTCCACGCATCTTGCGTGATCCATTCATCCCGAACGTGCCGCGGCAGGGGGCAGCGGAAGAGCCGGCGATGCGTGTCGTGACTCTGATGCCCTACACGCACGCGTACAGTCTGCGTCATAGCCGTGCTGCTGGAGACGATGTCTGGTGAAGAAGCATTGGCACACCAAGGCATGAAACATATTCTTGTGTCGAGCTGACGTGGACGGGGATGCGAGGCGATATCGAATTACTGTCGTGTCCAGCTGATCAACCTTGGGAATCTTGAGTTTGACGGCGGCCGCATGGTCGTTCAACTTTGACCATGCTTTTGGAAATAACGACGGAACCATTTCAGGCGAAGTATCTGTGACGATGTACATAAGCCCGAAGTCCGATTCAACCACGAAGGCTGGCGCCAAACGCCATCACATCCTCCGCAGACTATGAACTGCCGCGCCTGCTGGAACTCTGACCCCCCACGCAGCTGGTGGATGATCAAGGGCGACTCGGAATAACCTCCCCAACTCCGCAAGGGGATGCAAGTCTCGGATGCACGGGTTCGTAGCAGATTTCCAGACATGCAACGCTTGCCCACTGTACATAACGCAGGTGCCAAAGCTTGCTTCCATAGTGTATCGCCAAGCACAGACAATGAAACTCTTCTTGATCTGCGTTTGCTTGCACACCCTGCTGTTGCGAGGTGTTGTGTTTGGGCTGCTGCAAGTTCCTGGGGGGGCCAAACCGACCTCCTCAGCGCCGTAGTACCCCGCAGTCTGCATGCCCGACTTGTGATATGTCTGGAGAGACACACCGGTCCGCTCGAGGTCTGATCCTGCGGCCCCTCTTCTTCAATTTCCCAAAGCCTTCAGCAAGGGCCTGGGCATTCTTGGCCCGTCGGGCACCGCTGAGAAAATCGATGCCAGGACTAGGGCCGACGAGAGAGCCTTGCCAGCATACCTGCCAAGACTTATCTTTAGCAGCTCTGTCAACCTCTGACAGGGCGAAACTATGACCGAGCTGCGCATTGCCAAGTCACCCAGAAGCTCGCGCTAGATTGAGACCGCGAGATCTGCTGCTGCTGCGGTAAGATCATTCGCGACCAGCTGACGATGCGAAGCTGTCCTATTGTAATGCAAGTCATCAATGAACATCGCCACCGCTACTGATGAATGCCTCTGCTGCCATGCACGCGTAAGAGGCAAGGGATAGATTTGGACAACACAGGTGGCGAAAGAGCACCCTGCAGCTATCCCGAAGAAAGGGGAATCCAACTGCATTGTCATGCCCAGGAAACCCATGGATCTCCGAGAAGCGTACTGGTTCAGGACTTCTCCGAGGATGGCCAACGGAAATCCCGATTGTTTGCTTCTGGCCCATCCTAGCTAGATCACTGCAAATGTGCTCGTAGTAAGCATTGAAGCCCCATAGGCAGGAGACCGAAAACTGCTTCGACGCCACGGCGTTCGAACGCGCAGCCTCCGCCGAAAGCGACTGTCAGTGCACCGCCTCAAGAACGAATCTTCCAGATTGGTGGGCCATGACAATCAGGTGACCACATGCGAACCCTACCACTGCTCCCCACGATTTCTGAGGGGGAGGGTGAGGTTCACTTCGCTCAAAAATCGTGGGGGGCAGGGGTAGGGTTCGCATGTGGCCCCCTAACAGTGTCGAGGTTCCTGGATTCCCGCTGCCGGCCCACTGGTTGTCGAAGCCTGGGCCAGACGCGGTAAAGACCTGGCAAACCATCGATCCCCCGATAATCGGGGCCGGAGCTGTCCGCCTGGTGCTTGGGAACCAGTGAAGCATATATTGCCAGAATAACGCTAGGAACATGACCCAGTTGCTCTATCAGCATGAACAGCTTGATGACAATGAGGAGTCGATGAGGTTCCAGTGGTACAAATGCTTGGGACGGAAGCCGTCCCAGGTCTGGCTTGCCTTGCGTGAGCGCATCTTCGCTGCTCTCATGTACTGGTCGACGGTCACGTCTGGAACGGTGGTCCGCTCTTCGGAGGAGGATTCAAAAGGGGTGCAGGGCGTGGTCCCAGACTCCCAGGTGCCCTCTGGTATCCCAGCCTCCGAAGCTAGGAGAAAGGACGGCTTGATTGACGGAGGCTGGGCCGAGGGCGCCAGGTGTTTTTCAGAATTTTGTAGGCTTCGTCCACTTGTGGGCCCGCCCAGAAGGCCTGCCCTCAAAGTGTTCCGAAACCCAAGACCTCCAAGCAGAGTCAGCGCCCTTCCTCTTCGCAGCCCGTTCCCCGTCGAGGATGCGGTCAACATCCTCGCAGATCTTGGCGAAGATGTCAGCGGGCGTTGCTGCGATAGCCTGCCCTGTGCTCGCGTCCGTGCTCAGCGCGCACAGGAGACCCTGGATCTCCTTTCATGCCGCCAGCATACATGGGATAGTTTGGTATTCTACAGGTGCTGAAGCAAACTTGTCCAACGTATTATCCTGGACGTCCATGGTGGCCTCCGAAGCTTCGTTCAGGTGTCTTGATGCATGCTGCAAGACATTCCGAAGCCGCGTTATCGGGTGGACTAGAAACGTCCAGGATTTTCGGGCCTTCTCGTGAACAACCCGAAATGGTGCCCATCTTATCCTTGGGTATTGGCCCCTGCGAGAAACCTTTGGACAGGGGGTGCCCGTTTCGAAGATCTGGCAAACAGCCCAACAGACATGTTCAGCGAAGCGTGGCTTCGGCTTTGGGGGCCAAATTTTATTTTTCGATGGCGTCCAAAGCGACGTCCAGCAAGAGTTCCAAATCGCCCCAGCTCGAACTCTCATGTGCCGGGCCAAAGGGTCGGCGAGTGGGTAGTCCAGGAGGAGGTACACATGCTGGTACTTGCTCCTTTTCTTGCACCTTCAACGGTAGCACCACCGGACGATGAGGCGAGAGCGCGTACTCTGTGAGGCATTCGGCTGTCTCGACCTGGCACTTGATGGCTTCTGACATTAGGAGATAATAGATCGTCGACTTGGTACGCTTGGTCGAATAGGTGTAGGTGGCTGGGACGCTCATTGCCATGCTGGCTCTGAACATGTTGTCGGAGTAAGCTAGAGTACTGCATGCTTGGTATGTTGAAATCACCACCGGCTAGGGCAGGATGCTGAGAACGATCTTGCATGACGGCGACTGTTCCAAGTAGATTCAGATTCACCTCCTGGAGACCCGTGCTGACCTCAAAATACAAACTCGGCAAAGGACGCGGCCCAAATGCTCCACCGCCAGGATAACTGTTAACATTACGTGTGTATGTGGTATTCGAAAAGCGAGACTCTGGATCACGAAATTCATGCCTGCACGAGCTAAGAAAGCGACACCGCCGTACTGCTTACCCGACGCCTGAGTAACAGAAGGTGCGAAAACTGCATGCCAACCTCGAGCTGCGCTGAACTCCACTGCACATCAAATGTCCTCCGATACTAGGTGTGTCTCTTGAAGTACGAGAATGTGATTTTGGTTCAGCGAAGTAGATGGAGAGTTTCTTGGACTGCTCCACATTGCATTCGGACCTGTTCTTGATATTAGCTATGAGTAACATCCAAGGCTTGTCATCACCAGAATGTGCCTTTGGCCCCGGGTTCAGCCCAGGTTGTCATGCATGCATCAGTTCCCTGGTCACTTGGATTCCTGCAGGCGTCACTCGAACCTGCCAGGCCTAGGCAGTTTAAGTAAACCGTCAGTGATCTCCCCAGCCCTCGAGGTTGCTGGGGGCTGGAGTTGGTCGTGAGGGGTGCCCTCTACCCCAGCGGACGGGGCAGAGGACGACATTTGACTCGCCAGGGCCTGTGCTTCGTCCAATATAACTCAGACAGCTCTCCAGAGTCGGGGCCCTTCTTGCCTGGAGCCTTGTGCTTGCCTTTGCCCCGTTGCCCTTTACCTGGCTTCCTGACCATGCTAGCAACTGAAATTGCCTTGGCCATCTGCTTCGGGGTCTTTGCTGCCAATAACTGAACTCCTGACTTAGCCCGAGCGGCGATCTGCTGCAAGGAAGCCTGGCCGACAGCACTCTCTTCGAGATTCGTTTCCATCGTCCTGCTCCGGCTGCGTGCTCCTCCTCTGGCTCCCCCACTGCAGGCAGTATTCCAGGCGAGTGAGGAGCGGGAGGGCCCATCGACGTAGCAAGAACCGCCACCGCCGCTGCCGCCAGGAACGCCGGCTGCTGACCAGGGACCAGTTGCGGATGGGGTCTTGGTGTGGCGGGTTGCGGGGGCTGCTTGAGCTGCCTCTGCTGCTGCAGCACCTTCTGGGCCTGATGGGTCTGCGCGTCCTGGGACGCCGAGCGGAAGACCTGGTCCACGATCCTTGGAAGCTGGAGGAACGTGTTCTGAACCAGTTCGTGGGGCTGAACTGCAATTGGACTCAAACGCTGGAACCTATCTTGCTGCATGCGCTGGGTGAGAGAGAAAAGGTCGGTGCGATCCTCAGACACAACTGTGGCCGCTGCGGCTCTGGAAGCTGTGGCGTAAGCCAACTCCAAATCGCAGATCTCCTGGTTGATTGTGTTTGTCTCTTTGGTGAGCCGATCGTGAAAATCAGCTTGTTAATTGATGGAGACATCGAGGGCCGCCATCTTAGTTGTATTACTAGCCACCTTCTTGTACTGGGCCTGAATATGGTCGGCCAAAGACTGGGCCTGGACTGGAACGGGCCTCGGGTAGTAGTCGAAGAAGGAGCAGGAGGAAGAGGATGAGGAGGAGGAGGAGGAGGAGGAGGTGAAGGAGGAGGAGGAGGAAGATGAGGATGAGGAGGAGGAGAAGGAGGTGGAGGAGGAGGAAGAGGAGGAGGGAGGTGGGAGGAGCCAGGAGGGAGGAGGGAGGAGGGAGGAGGAGGATGGAGGAGGAGGAGGAGGAGGAGGGAGGAGGAGGAGGAATGAGGAGGAAGAGGAGGAGGAGGCGGCGGAGGGGAAGGGGAAAGAGGAGGAGGAGGAGGAGGAGGAGGAGGAGGAGGAGGAGGAGGAGGAGGAGGAGACGGAGGATGGGACGCCTTTCGGGGCAGATTCGTTATAGCATGCGATTGCGAACCTGTGGGGCAGCACATCCCTGTTTGCAGCCGTATCCCCAGGCGCCTGGCGACAACCATATCTTTAGATGCCTTGCCATACCGACTGCACATGGATCCCATCCTGCGAAAGGACCGGGAGTTCAGCCAGCGAGCCGATTATTTTGTGAACGTAACTATGGACACGTCGAGTTCTTAGCAGAAGGTTCTCCCAGCCCTGGGCGACTTACCCTACGAGGAAGCACATGTACAGATCCATTGCGACGGCGGTCGATGTGGATTTGCTTGTCCTGCGCCGGCGTGGGTCCTGGAAGCCCGCTGGGTGACGGACGGGCGTGCCACCATACCGGCTGTCGCCTTGGCCAGAGTTTACTACGGCATTGCAGTGCCATCTTTTGTAGGAGAGTTGATGGCAGTCGATTCTTGCACAGAATTCCGCCTTGACTTTATCGGACAATTGAGGTGGTCGTCAGATTACGAGGCGCGAGCCTTTTTTGAAGTCGTTGGTTGGCCTGGCATGAATTTGCCCTGAGGCGTCGAAACAGGAGGGGAAGGAGGAGGAGGAGGACGAGGAGAATGATGAGGGGCAGCATCAGGATGATTATGGTGGGAGGATGAAGTGGAGGAGGAAGAGAACGATTCGAGGAGGGGGAGAAGCAGGGGTTATGGTGTCAACTCAGTGAGGGCTTGGGGCGGAGATGAAAGTCTTTGCCTACCCCCTAGGGTTTTACACTTGCTCTAGACATCCTCTGGGACAAACGGTTTGAGTATTCCGACTTGCACCTGCTCTTGCTCATCCCATTCGCCAGGAAAGGCCCCCCCCTGCCTGGCCATCGCCATCTCTCTACTGCCAATCTTGGTTTCTGCCTCCAACTGCGTTTTTCCCGACCTTCTCCGTCCCGATGGCTGGCGGCAAGCGTGACCAGCTCGGGGCCACCGTACGCTCCGCCGAGATCCGACTCGGGGCAAACGAGTGCCACGGCTAGACCCAGCTGGGCTCTCCGCTTCACGTCGCGACGACGTTGCACACTGCGAGCCTCGGCGCACCGCATTGCCCTCGCTGCTCGGGGCCGGGCGCAGGAGAAGAACGACGAGGTCGTGATTCTAGCCGCGACGGAGAGGCCGCCCCAGGCGTCGCAGGAGCGAGAGGGGCACGGGCGGGGGGCCTGAGGGGAGGGGAGACGAGCGCGATGCCCTGGGCCCGAATGTCAGGGCACCGGTTGCAGTGGAGACCCTTGCCAAGGAACACCCTGCATGCCTCCAGGGGTGCGCCCTGGGCCTCTTGGGCTTCGACGGTTCTGCTGTGGGGATCGCGACGTTCCCACACCAACAATCAGTGGACGTCCTGGGGTCTGCAGAGGCGACAGTTTTGCTGCTGTTCGAGAGTCGTTAGTCAGGATCAGTGCACACGTTGTTCGATCGCGTCCCAAACCAAACCAATCCTGGGGTCTCAGGGTTAGGTCTCTTGTGGAAGGTTTCTTGTGGACTGGCCTCCACCTGTAGGGGAGGCAGGCTCAATGGGGGACGCATCGAACCCCAGTCGCCCAGTGGTCGCCGAGGGGGGCCCGCTGGCCAACCTCGTCCAGGAGCGTCCGGTTTCGCCATCGGGGGCCCATCGCCGAGCTCTCGGCGATGTGGCGCCGAGGATGATGAGGAGGGAGAGGAAGGAGGAGGAGAGGAGGAGAGGAGGAGGAAGGAGGGGAGGAGGAGGGAGGGAGGAGGAGGAGGAGGAGGAGGAGGAGGAGGAGAGTAGGAGGATGAGGAGGAGGAGGAGGATGAGGAGGGGGGGGGGGAGGAGGAGGAGAGGCGGATGAAGGAGGAGGAGGAGGAGGAGGAGGAGGGGAGGAGAGGGGGTGGGGAGGGGAAGAGGAGGAGGAGGAGGAGGAGGAGGAGGATGAGGATGAGGAGGAGGAGGAGGAGGAGGAGGAGGAGGAGGAGGAGGAGGATGAGGAGGTGGAGGGAGGGGAGGAGGAGGAGGAGGATGAGGAGGAGGAGGAGGAGGAGGGGGAGGAGGAGGAGGAGGAGGAGGAGGAGGAGGAGGAGGACGATAAGGATGAGGAGGATGAGGATCAGGATCACTATGAGGATGATGATGATGATGATGATGATGATGATGATGATGATGATGATGATGATGATGATGATGATGATGATGATGATGATGATGATGATGATGATGATGATGATGATGATGCTGGTGATGCTAATGCTGCTGCTGCTGATTATGATGATGATGATGCTGACGATGTGCTGATGGTTGGACTATGATGATGTTGATGATGCTGATGATGATGATGTGATTTTGAGATGATGATGCTGATTATAGATGATGATGCTGATGCTGATGCTGATGCTGTGATTATGATGCGTAGTGCCTGATGAGGGGATGATTGAATGATGATGCTGATGATGATGATGATGATGAATGATGATGATGATGATAATGATGTGATGATGATGATAGGCGGAGGCGGAGGGGGGAGGCGGAGGAGGCGGAGAGGAAGAGGAGAGGAGGAGGATGAGGAGAGGGAAAAACAGGAGAGAGGACGACAACAAATGATTATGGCGGGTCGGGGGAACTGGGAGGAGGAGGAGGAGGAGGAGGAGGAGGGGAGGTGGAGGCGGAGGAGGAGGAGGAGAGGAGGAGGGAGGAGGAGGAGAGGAGGGAGGAGGAGGAGAGGAGGAGGAGGAGGAGGAGGAGGAGGAGGAGGAGGAGGAGGAGGTCGACGTTGCCCCTCCCGTGGGCCCTCACCCGGCGTCCCCCCTCGGAGGAGGGCACGGGCGGGGGGCTCGATAGGGAGGGGCCCCTGGCCCGAGCGCGTTGCTCGGGCCCCTGCCTTTCTCTCCCCTCGCCCCCTCGTCCCCCTTGTCCTGCTTCTCACCCTCTGCGGCGAGCGAAGGGGGAAGTTTCGGGTTCGAGGTTCGAGTTTTTCTGGCGGTGTCGTCGTGTCTCGTCGGCTTTTCACGCTCGGGATGCGTTCCAGCGGCTGCGCCTGGCCGAGAGCGTTCCGGGGGTGATCCGATCGTCCCGAACGGCCGCCAGAGACCCGGGCTATGACCCCAAAAACCAGATGTGGTGGCGCGACCGGGGGATGAAGTGAGAAGGAGAAGGCCTTCTCAGAAGGCGCGGGATTTCTCAGAAGCCCTGGCGCCTTCCGCACAGTTCCTGTGACTTCGTGGAAGGCTCAGACACTTCTCAGAAGGCCTCCTCTTTGTCACTTCCTCCCCTCGCTCGCTGCCGACTGTTGGTCTGTGAAGTTGTTCCTGGTGCCATGATTGAAGGAGACCAGCGGATGATGGGAAGCGCGCTCAGACTCGAAGAGTTGCGCGACGGACGCCGCATCTGGACCTGGAAGGACATCTCTCTCTCTCTCTATATATATATATGTATATATATATATATATATATATATATCGAAGATCCTACGGCGAATCACCACCGCACCCCTGCCTTGAAGATACGCCTACGTGGCCAAACGTTTCGGCAAACTTTGGCCACGCTATTGGACCATGCGTTCCCCCAGCCGTTGTGGAAGCCCTTCGGGGAACACGTGGGGGAGGAAGAGGAGGATGAGAAGAGGGAGGAATAAGGATGAGGTGGAGGAGGAGGATGAGGAGGAGGAGTAGAAGGCGGAGAAGGATGAGACCTCTTGGGAGCTTCTTGGGTCAGTCTTGCGGCCTCCTGGGAGCATCCCGTCTTACGGCGTTCCTGGCCCGTCTGATGCCGTCGGAAGCAGTCTTGGAAGCCTCTCTGGGCCGTCTTGAAGCCTTCTTTGGGCGCTTCAGGGCCGTCTTGAAGGCCATCTTGGGCGTCTCGGAGGCCTCGCCTATTGGGTGCTGTCTTGGGTGCCTCTCGGGCTGTCCTGGGGCCATCTTGGAGGCCTCTTGGGCTCTTGGACTATCTTGGGGCAATCTTGGGGGCCCCGTGGGCCGTCTTGGGCCGTTGGAAGTCCATTTTGAAGCAAATGCCAACATCCTGCAAAGACGACAGAAAGTCAATGACTTTGGCCTCTGCGGGTCTTCTGGAAGACCTCTTGGAGCCCTCTTGGACTGTCTTCGGGCATCTTGGGCGCTTCTTGTGCCGTCTTGGGCTCTCTTGGGCCATCTGGGTGGTCTTGGGGCTTGGGGGTATCTTGGGACCGTCTTGCAGGCCATCTTGAGGCTACCTTGGGCTCTTTTGGGGCCATCTTGGCCGCCTTGGAGGCACCCTGGAGGCCATCTTGGGTCATCTTGGCCGTCTTAGAGCCGAGGTGACCACTGCAGACCGAGTTTTCGGCGGCTTCCTGTGTGGTCAGCTGGCTGGGCCGAAGTCCCAGGGGGAGCTTTATCCGTAAGGGCTTCGCCCCCTGCCGCCGGCCCCCTCTCTCGGAGAATGGGCCATGGAAGAGCTAAGTCATGAGGCTTTGGCGCTGTCGTGCAGCAGTATCGGAACTTCATGCGAGGCCGATTCGCAATCGGCAAAACCAACTGATCACAAGAGGGGTTACCACACAGGGCGATTGGTAAGACGTGTATGGTTTACGAGCTTGGTTACCACACCTTGGGATTAAAGGGCCGAGGGAGTACTCGCAGTTTGGGTTACCACGCCTTGCGATGGATGTGCGTGAGGGGTGGCACCGAATTTCAGAAATGTGGCAAATCCCCTGTGTTTTTGGACCCTGACCCCGCGGATCTGCGTGAGGGGTGGCACCGAATTTCAGAAATGTGGCAAATCCCCTGTGTTTTTGGACCCTGACCCCGCGGATCTGCATGAGGGGTGGCACCGAATTTCAGAAATGTGGCAAATCCCCTGTGTTTTTGGACCCTGACCCCGCGGATCTGCGTGAGGGGTGGCACCGAATTTCAGAAATGTGGCAAATCCCATGTGTTTTTGGACCCTGACCCCGCGGATCTGCGTGAGGGGTGGCACCGAATTTCAGAAATGTGGCAAATCCCATGTGTTTTTGGACCCTGACCCCGCGGATCTGCGTGAGGGGTGGCACCGAATTTCAGAAATGTGGCAAATCCCATGTGTTTTTGGACCCTGACCCCGCGGATCTGCGTGAGGGGTGGCACCGAATTTCAGAAATGTGGCAAATCCCCTGTGTTTTTGGACCCTGACCCCGCGGATCTGCGTGAGGGGTGGCACCGAATTTCAGAAATGTGGCAAATCCCATGTGTTTTTGGACCCTGACCCCGCGGATCTGCGTGAGGGGTGGCACCGAATTTCAGAAATGTGGCAAATCCCATGTGTTTTTGGACCCTGACCCCGCGGATCTGCGTGAGGGGTGGCACCGAATTTCAGAAATGTGGCAAATCCCATGTGTTTTTGGACCCTGACCCCGCGGATCTGCGTGAGGGGTGGCACCGAATTTCAGAAATGTGGCAAATCCCTGTGTTTTTGGACCCTGACCCCGCGGATCTGCGTGAGGGGTGGCACAGAATTTCAGAAATGTGGCAAATCCCCTGTGTTTTTGGACCCTGACCCCGCGGATCTGCGTGAGGGGTGTCGATTTCGAGCCCGCCCAGCAATTCAGACAACGCGCCCAGGGGACGCTAAAAGTCTTGTTTGGGCCTCCCCCCCCCTCGCGCGGTCAATCAACTAGTTACAGTAACCAGCAAGAAGTCAACTAGTTACAGTAACCAGCAAGAAGCAGAACTGTAACGCTGGAAACTACAAGCTACAACTGGTACAGGAAACTGCGAACCCGCGCCTACAGCCTGGTGGCCCCACAAGGGGGCCGGCGGATTTTGTTTTAAGATAAAAAAAAATGCTAACGGAGTTCCCCACATAAAGAGATTAACGGTTTCGTGGGACCCATTTTCTTGATGCCCTCCTCGCTTTGGCGGGGCCCCGCTGGAAGGGGGGAGGGCTACGAAACCTGGCGAGGAGTGGCCAGCCGATACCCTCCTCGCTCAGGCGGGGCCTCCCTGGAGGGGTGGGAGGGGCACGAAACCATGTAAATAGAAACCATGGTGTACCCTCCTCGCTCAGGCGGGGCCTCCCTGGAGGGGTGGGAGGGGCACGAAACCATGTAAATAGTATGGTTTTCCGATACCCTCCTCGCTCAGGCGGGGCCTCCCTGGAGGGGTGGGAGGGGCACGAAACCATGTAAATAGTATGGTATTCCGATACCCTCCTCGCTCAGGCGGGGCCTCCCTGGAGGGGTGGGAGGGGCACGAAACCATGTAAATAGTATGGTATTCCGATACCCTCCTCGCTCAGGCGGGGCCTCCCTGGAGGGGTGGGAGGGGCACGAAACCATGTAAATAGTATGGTATTCCGATACCCTCCTCGCTCAGGCGGGGCCTCCCTGGAGGGGTGGGAGGGGCACGAAACCATGTAAATAGTATGGTTTTCCGATACCCTCCTCGCTCAGGCTGGGCCTCCCTGGAGGGGTGGGAGGGGCACGAAACCATGTAAATAGTATGGTTTTCGGATACCCTCCTCGCTCAGGCGGGGCCTCCCTGGAGGGTGGGAGGGGCACGAAACCATGTAAATAGTATGGTTTTGCCTCCCTGGAGAGGTGGGATGGGGCACGAAACCATGTAAATAGTATGGTTTTCGGATACCCTCCTCGCTCAGGCGGGGCCTCCCTGGAGGGGTGGGAGGGGCACGAAACCATGTAAATAGTATGGTATTCCGATACCCTCCTCGCTCAGGCGGGGCCTCCCTGGAGGGGTGGGAGGGGCACGAAACCATGTAAATAGTATGGTATTCCGATACCCTCCTCGCTCAGGCGGGGCCTCCCTGGAGGGGTGGGAGGGGCACGAAACCATGTAAATAGTATGGTATTCCGATACCCTCCTCGCTCAGGCGGGGCCTCCCTGGAGGGGTGGGAGGGGCACGAAACCATGTAAATAGTATGGTTTTCGGATAAGTAGTATGGTTTTCGGTATGGAGTGGTATGGAATGGTATGGTAGGTATGGTATGGTACGGTATGGTATGGTATGGTATGGTACTGGAGGTATGGTATGGTATGGTACGGTGTGGCATTGGTGTGATATGGTATGGTATGCTATGGTACGCCATGGTATGGTACGGTACGGTATGGTACGTATGGTGTGGTATGGTATGGTATGGTATGGTATGGTATGGTATGTGTGGTAGGAACTATGGTATGGTATGGTGTGTGTGGTAGGAATAATATAGTGCTGTATGGAAGATGGAGCGGGAGGTGGGTGGGAAGGAGAGGGTGTTCTGGGAAAACAAGAACCCCACTCAGGATGTGGGGAATAAGAAAACAAAACCATACAACAAAAAACCAACACCTCCCAGACATTCAGCACGCTGTGCACATGTGGCAAGCCACAGGGGGCGGCGGATCTACTGGCCTTCCGCCCATCCCGCCACCGCGCCTGGGCTGTAGGTCAGAGGGTTCATGCATGTTGAGATCTCTCAGGAGGTCTTTCGGTGTCTTGGGGCCTCTTTGGAGCCTCTTGGGGCCTCTCTTTTGGGCCTCTCGGGGGTTCCTTTGGGGCCTCTTGGGGACCGACTGGCGGTCTCGGGGGCCATCTTGGGGCGGAGGGCTCGACACGCGATCTCGAGTTCCCCGTCTTGGGGCCGTCTTGGGCAGTTTTGGGGCCATATCGGGCCGTGTTGGTGCCCTCTTGATCCGTCTCGGGGCCTTCTTGAAAGCGTCTCGGGCAGTCGTGGGTCGATCTTGGAGGCCCCTTTGGCCGTTTTTGAGTGGCGGGCGCCAGAAAAGCGAGAAACTACATAATCCTGCAGTAAATCACTGTTTTTGGCCTCTCGGGGCCCTCTTGGGCCTCTTCGACCCCTTTTGCCTCTTGGGCCGTCTTGATGTCACCTTTGGCATCCTGGAGCGCATTTGTGCCGACTCGGGAGCCTCTTGGGGCCCTCTTGGCCCGTTTGGGGGCCCTTTGGCCTTCCAAACAGTCTAGCGGGAACACGCGCCAGCACGTGGGGGCACGCGCCACGCTCCCGGCGAAACCGTGGATTTGGGGTCCGCGCCCCTTACTATTTAATTTTTTCCTTTCACAGCTGTGCTCTACAGCTCGGAGCCCTTCATTTTCGTTCGTTCGTTCGTCCGGGGGGCCTCTGGGAGAGCTTCGGCGGGGTCTCTGGGGGGGTTCTTCGGAGGACCATCTGGAGGAGCTCCTGGTGGGGCGCCTCTGGGGGGGCCTCCGCGGAGCCGTCCAGGGGAGCCTCATGGGCTGCCTCTGCGGCTGCCTCTGGGAGTGCTTCTGGGGGGTCTGGGGGAAAGCTCTCGGGGGGGCGCCGGGCGCCGCTTAGGGGCCAGTCTCCGGGGGACCGTCCGGGGAGTCGTCGGGGGGCCTCGGAGAGACTCCTTGAGCTCTACTCCTTCGCAGAGGTGCTTCTGGTCACATGCCTACATGTACGCATGTACGTCTGTCTGTCTGTATGTGTGCATGCATGCATGCATGTATGCTTGTATGTACTTGCACATGTATGCAATCTGTTTTCGTACGTGTATTTGGTTCTGTATATGTATATGTAAATTCGTATGTGTGTGCACGTGCATGTACATGTATATTTGCATATATATATATACACATATATAGATGTATGTATATAGCTGTACAAATGATTATGTCTATTCATATGCAGCGGGGTATCATTATATGTATATTCATATGCATCTGTACATCTATACGCGTATACATGCATCTGAAGGTGTATATGTGTATGCATACGTACACGTACTGTTACAAGTCTATGTATATGTACATACGTATGTGCACGTTTTGGTTTGTTTACGTGCATGTACATCACATTTATACGCATCTGTATGTTCATAGATAACTTCATGTGTCAATGTATGCGTACGTGTGTACGCATATGTCTCGTGATTGTACATGCACGTAAGTGTATCTGTATATGTGTATGCATATGTGTATGAACACCTGTATGTCTATGCACAGGTATCTGTTTGTGTATACGTATATGTGTATGTACATTATATATATATATATATGTACATTTGCATGTACATGTACATGTATATGTATGGCTTGCGATCTGTTAATGTATCTGTATAGTGATATGTATATGTACATTCATATGCATCTGTATTTGCTTATGTACGCTTATGTGTATATGCATGTGTTTTTTTGTTGTATTCGGATGCGTACATGTCAATTTGGATGTTTACCTGTAGGTGCATGTACATATATAGACGCATCTGTTTCATTGAGTTCGTATGTACATGTATCTGCAGAGATATATGGACTTGTCTCTGTACGTTTGCAGGTATATGTAGATGTAGATGTACATGTACATGTGTAGTTGTAGGCATATGTATATGTATATGTATATGTATTTTTATGCTTATGCATAAAAATACATGTATATACATGTATTTTATATGTACTTTATGTATTTTATGTATTTTATGCTTATATGTATTTTAATGTATTTATACATGCATTTTTTTTTATGCTTATATGTATGTTATGTATATGTATATATATATATATATGTGTATGTATATATGTACATGTGTATGTATTTGTTTATGCTTATGCACACGGTTATATCTACGTGTATAGACTTTAGTACTTGTATGCATACTGTGACATGTATATGTGCACATCTAGATGTATGTTTGTGTACATGTCTATGTCCATGTCCATGTATGTGTATATGTATAAGCATGCGTAATACAGTTGTATAACTGTACGTATGCATGTATGCATTTATGCATGTATGTATATATGGAATGTGTACACATGTATATATACATATACATATATACGTGGATATATGCACAGGCATGTATAGTTATGTATATGTATATGTATATGTATATGTAAGCGTCAGAATCTACTTACACATGTGTTTATATGTATATGTGCATCTTCAGTTTAAAACATCTATATGTGTATGTGTATACGCATGCATGTTTAAATGCCTGTATTTGTAGCTGTAAGTTGCTTTGTTTATATATATATATATGTATATACATATTATATGTACATGTGTATGTGCAGGCGATTGTATACCGATATGTATACTTTTATGCATGTAAACTTGTACACCTGTATACTTGCAAACCTGTCTCCTTGTATAGTTGTATACTTGTATGTGTGTATGTGTATACTGTATGCATGTATATACAGATGTGCCAATTTGGGGAGTTCCAGGTGGGGAATTGTTAGGGATCGCTCGTTTATCGGGCCGTGGCGTATGGCGGGAAGCGCGCTTAGGCTCGAAGAGTCGCGGATGAGCGTCGCGTCCCGGCCCAGAGGATTTTTTGTTTTATGTTTCTATGTATGGAAACTAAACGTGTATCATTTGGAGAGTTGCTGGAAAGAAGAGGCTCGGGGCTGCTCGTTTGCTGTGACATGTTATGGGGTAGACAGGCGAAGTGAAAATCTAAGTGGCATTTTACCACCGCCTCCCAACTCCCAGCCAGCTCCCCCCAGCTTTTACGCCCGTGGCCAGCTTCTCCCAACTGCTGAGGCCCTCCAGCCCAAAACAGTCTTGCAAGCCTTTGACGCTTATGGAGTTTCCTGCCCCTCTCCCCCCCCAGAGGAGGACAGGGGGTGAATAATTCGGAGTGAAGATGGGTGAGCAGGGGGAGGATGAGTGAGAGGGGTGTAGGAGGTTAACTTAAGCTAGCATTCCCCGGTCCTCCTGTTTCTCGTCCCTTTGTTCGCCTTGTTCTTGCCTCGCTTGTTCCATTCCGCTGCCGTCTTGTCCCCGATGCCTTCGCGGGCGCACTGTTTTTTTTCAATTCGTACAGCCCCCTGTCAGCGACGCCACCAGCAGCAGTAACCACCGAATGCGAGCCGCCAGCCCGCCGCGCGCGCTGGAGCTGTGCAGATTTGTGCAGCTCCACCAGTGGCTGGCTGGCAGTATCCACGGCCCCGGCAGCGTCGAGGCCATGTCATCGGTCCACACCTATGGCCCAAGAATCCCGACGGTATGATCAATGCGTGCTGGGCCTGTCCGAGCCGATGATGGGGGTGGTAATGGTGATGGTGATGGTGATGGTGATGGTGATAATGATGATGATGATGATGATGATGATGATGATGATGATGATGATGATGATGACGATGACGATGACGATGACGATGACGATGACGATGATGATGATGATGATGATGATGATGATGTTGATGTTGATGTTGATGATGATGATGATGATGATGATGATGATGATGATGATGATGAGGAGGGTGATGATCATGGTGGTCGTGATGATGACGATGATGATGATGGTGATCATGGTGGAGGTGTTGACGGTGGTTGTCAAGGTATGATTGATTATCTTGGTGGTCAGTTTGCTGCTGGCTGGGGTAATACAAAATGGCCACATTATGTCGGCCCATGCTCTGCCCCCTCTGAGCAGGGTTTATCTAGTTCCCTTTTGCCAGACCCGCCACCGTGCCTGGGTTGTGGGATGATGTAGGTCATGGGCCGCTTGCCTGCATGCTGCATGTCTCTTGGGATCTTGGGCTGCCTCTTGTGACATCTTGGGCGCCTCTTGGTGTCCTCTTGGGGTTCTGTCGGGTCGGTTGCAGGCCTTTTGACTGTCTCGGGGGTTATTTTCAGAGGGAAGGGATCAGCATGTTAGTTCGAATTCTCCCTTCCTGGCAGTCTTGGAGGCCCCGTGGGCTCTCTTTCGGACCTCAATGGCCTCATCAGCGCGATCTTGGGGGCCTCTTGGGCCGTCTTGGGCGCTCTTACGACAGCTCCACTGCGTAGAGAGGACATGATGCTGACAAGCCGCCACGGCCCTCCACTGGGTTTGGCCCCTTGGGCCAGGCCCGCGAGCCTCCGAGGCGGCACAAGATGCACCCACTAGGGCTCCGGGACGGGTCCCGAGACCATCTCCGGCCATGCTCGGAGCCCTGCGCCCAGGAGCGCCCGGGGCAGCAGCCCCCCCACGGGCGGGGGGGGCGCCCCGGACTGCCCTGGCCCCTGGGCCCCGCCACCACCTGCTCGATGCAGAGAACTCCGAGGCACCCGAGGGCGCTCGACGGATCATGCGTCAGTTGGGGGACCACATGCGAACCCTGCCCCTGCCCCCCACGATTGCTGAGGGGGAGGGTGGGGTTCCCTTCGCTCCGGAGCTCCCGAGCGAAGGGAGCCTCACCCCCTCCCCCTCGGATATCGTGGGGGGCAGTGGTAGGGTCCGCATGCGGTCCCCTATTTCGGTGCATACACGGCACGGCGGCGGGTGCACGCCGGTCGGTTGAGAGTACGTATTTTGGGATTCCTGGATCCCAGTCTACTTCGAGCGCATTCCTATCTCAAGGGTCGATACTCAGGAGGAGAAAAAACACACAGACACACTTAATCGTCGATTCCCCAGAAAATATGGGAAAATATGGGAAGTGGAGGGGATGACAAAAACCCAGAAAGTATGGGAACACATATGGAGAATCCTTTTATTTGTGTGTATTTATTTAATCGCTTCGCTCATTCCGCCGGCCCATACGGTCTCATGTCTGCCGTTTGCCCGAGGGCCTGGTGTCAATACGGCGCTTTGGGGGTTCCTGGGGCCGCTTGGGGGACTCCTGGGGCGCTCGGGGGGGCATTTGGGGGGCCTCCTGGGGCCGCTTGGGGGACTCTTGGGGCCTCCTGAGGGCCTCGTGGGGGCCTCTTGGGGCCTCTTAGGGGCCTCTTGGGGCCTCGTGGGGGCTTCTTAGGGCCGAGGGCTCGAAATGTTGTTTCGTGTCCCCTCTCTGGGGCCCCTTTGGGGGCGTTCTTGGGGCCCTCTTGGACCGTCTTGGAGGCTTCTTGGGCCGTCTTCGAGCCCTCTTGGGCCATCTTGGGGCCCTCTTGGGGGCCTCTTGGGCCCTCTTGGGGCGATCTTGGGGGCCTCTTGGGCCGTCTTGGGGCGTCGGGAAGCCGAAAAGGTGGAAGCTCCAAAATCTCTCAAAAACCTAAGGAAAAGCAATGAATTTTGCCTCCGGGGGCCCTCTTGGGAGTGCTCTTGGAGGCCTCTTGGGGCGTCTGGGGGCTATCTTGGGCGTCTTGGAGCGATCTTGTGGCATGTCGGACCCCTCGTGTACCATCTTGGGGGCCTCTTGGGGGCCTCTTGGCCTTTCTTGGGGCTCTCGGGGACGTCTCGGAGCCCTGTTGGTGCGCTCATGGGGCGCTCTGGTGGAGTCGCCCGGGGATCAGCCGGGGGTCGCCCGGGGTACTTTTCGTCCGGGGACCCCCAGGGGCCGCTCCTTTTATTTGTGTGTATTTATTTGTGTGTCCGTGGGCCCCTTCAGATATGCTTTTGCTGTGTTTTGTTTTTCTCAGGGGGGACCCGAGCTCGTACACTGCCCGATCCGAGCAGCAGGCGCCGCTGCGCCCCCTCCGCTGCGCGCCTTCGTGGCGCCACACATCCGCGGAGCCGAGTCCGAGTCCGCGGGGGGGGCCTGAGCCCAGTCTGCTTGACCCGCCTTCTTACTTCTCTCGGGGGTGGACATAGGGGAGCAATAAGTGACATAAACATAAAAACTCGGAGGTCCGCGCGGATTTCTCGGATCCGCGCCGAAGCCCCCTGGCGGCGCCTCGGGCGCCGCCCCTGGCGCGCTCCGCGCGCCAGGGAGGGGGGTCCAGGGCCGATCTCAGAAATCCGCGCGGACCTCCGAGTTTTTATGTTCATGTCATTTTTTGTTCCCCCAGGACAGATCTCCTACCATTTTTTGTTCCCCCAGGACAGACCTCCTACCCTGACACGTCGATTAGTGAGTTGTCCGTTTTCGGTTCTCCAGAGGGCGCCGCGGCTGTCGTTTTCCAGGATTGCGCCCGCCAGGTTTGGGCCCGAGGTCGTTTTCACTAGACCACGTTTTACTGAAGGGGGGTCTGTCCATCCCCGATTCTCGGCGGCGAGCGGGGGGGGTAAATGAGAAAAGGAGAAGGCCTTCTCAGAAGGCGGCGGGGCTTCTCAAGAGCCCTCACGCCTTTGAGGATGTTTTTTTGTCTTTAGGGAAGGCTTAGAAAACTTCTCAGAAGGCCGGGGGATTTCTGAGCCTTCCGAGAATGCCTTCTCTTTCTCACTTCCCCCCCTCGCCCGCCGCCGAACTTCATGTCTTTAGATACTTCTTCCGACCGAGGTGTGCTTGGCAGAGTTCCCGCGCCGGGGCTTGCCTCATCGGACGCGGGTCGATGATCCTCAGGACGTGTGTTAGCCCACAATGTGTGTTTACCCCCTTCAGCCCAACCAGCAGATCATTACACCGCCTGCGTCGTATCGAAGGGCCTCGATGGACAAACACACGTTGGGGCTAACACGCGCGCTGAGGATCATCGAGCGGGCCAATCGCCTGCTCCTTCATCCCTCCTGCCTCCCCTGCATGCCCCTGGGGAGGGGGGCTGGCACCGCGCAGGCCTGCTGTGCGGAGAGGGATCCCCAGACATGCGCTGTCCTGATTTTTTCCAGTCGCGGCCGTCGTAAGTCCCGACGCTGTGTGATCGTTTTCTTATTCGTTGTTTTGCCGATCGGCGCGGGCCCGCGTACCCCTCCCCCCTCCCCCCCCCCCGTAGAGCAGATCCTGGCTGTTTTCTGGCGCCTGTCTCAGGCATGTGCTGTCTCTCCCACAGGACGCGCTGCTGCAAACAGTCGCACTGCGCAAGAGGTCCAGAGCCAGGCTCCCCCCCTCCCCTCCTCCTCCCCCCTCCTCCCCTCCTCCTCCCCCCCTCCTCCTCCTCCCCCTTCTCCTCCTCCTCCTCCTCCTCCTCCTCCTCCTCCTCCTCCTCCTCCTCCTCCCTCCTCCCCTCTCCTCCTCCCCTCCTCCTCCTCCTCCTCCTCCTCCTCCTCCTCCTCCTCCACCTCCTCCTCCTCCTCCTCCTCCTCCTCCTCCTCCTCCTCCTCCTCCACATCCACCTCCCCCTCCCCCTCCTCCTCCTCCTCCTCCCCTTCCTCCTCCTCCGTTCCTCCTCCTCCCCTTCCCTCCTCCTCCGCCTCTTCCGCCCCACGTCGACACGCCGAGTAGGAAACCGCTCCCCTTTCCACGCGGCCAGTTTCCTCCAGAGCCGTTCGTCTGGCAGCCCCGAGAGGGCCCGGCGAAGGCCCCCGAGGGCCCCCCCCCAAACCGACGGGAGCCTCCGCCATGGTGACTCTTCCACGGCGCGAGCACGTCTGGGGACGGGGAGAGGGGCGAGGGGGGGGGGGGAGCCGCCTCGGGCGCGCTGGTGCCCAGAGGAGCCCTGGTGGCACCTGCAGGGGGCGGTGTCCAAGGCGCGCCGCGCCGCAGTCCCTGCGAGCAGCAGGGGTGGGCCCGGCTGGGACGGGGGGGCGGGAGGCTTCCTTTCCAAGGTCAGGGGCAACGTGCGATCTAGGAGATCGACCACAGACTTGGTTTATCCCATTTTTTTGGTTTCGAATCTGCAAGATGCGCAGCCTTCATCATTTACGAACATCATACGTTTTTTTGTTGGGGTGTAGATTCGACGAGCAAGTCCGTTTTGGGGCAAACCAGCTCTCTAGTCCATCTTCTCCTCGAAGCGCTCGGAGGGGGGAGTGCATCGACCCTCCGTCGCCCAGTCGTCGCCGCTATAGGGCCCCGACGGCCCACTCCGCCCAGGGCTGCTCGGACCTGCTGCCGGGGGCCAGCCGGCCATCCGTCGGCGATGCATCGGCGATGCCGCAGTCGACGTGTCCCCACCGCTGACTCCCGCAGCCTTCCTTCTCCTCGCCCCTCGCCCGTCTGCGCCCCGGTTGCCCAACTCGCACCGGACGCGCCCCACTTCGCACCAGCTGCGCCCCGACGTGTGCCTGACCGCTTGTTGGACCACCGCCGACTCCCCCAGCCCTCCTTCTCCTCGCCCCTCGCCCGTCCGCGCCCCAATATTCGCACCGGCCGCGCCCCGACGTTTTTGCCCGACCGCTTTGTTGGACCCAGCTCGCCGCAGAGCAGCAGCAACGTTCCCCGCATGACCCAGTCCGCGACTGCCAGGCAGTTTTTTTTTCTGCAGGGTCTGTCCAGGCCTCCTAGATGGGGTCGGAGCAGATGGGGTCGGGGGATCCTGCCGCATCGCCGATGCATCGGCGATGCATCACCGATGCGGCTTCGATGTGGGCCCACTTTCCTACTCGCCGACGTCGTCGATGCATCGCCGATGCATCGGCGATACGAGTATCGGCGATGCAGCGAGATCCTCCGACCCTATCTACTCGGACCCCATCTAGGAGGCCTCTAGTCTGGCGACAGGCCGGGCCATCGGCCCCCCCACCCACGCATCCTCCGATAGCCTGACCTCGTCGGTTGCGCAGGTCCGAAGGGGGTGCGCAGTGCTTGCGCGCGTGGGCATGCGTGGACGCGGGCCTGCCGACAGCGAAAAACGGTAGGGTCATCGGCCGCACCCCACCCTTCCCCGCCGTCCCCCCCACAGGATGGCTTGGGCCATCGCCGAAGAATGTGAGCGAGCTCTATCGTCGGCGTCACGCCGACATACTGATACTCTGTGTGCGTCGCCCCCCCCCCCCCCCCCCAGAGGGGCGACGCGCGCGCCGAGAACTCCTCCAGTATCAGCTCCGTGGTGGGCGCTTTCTGGCCATACCGCTCGGGAAACGATACACCACAAAATGGTTCTACTACGTGTCATGGCGCCAGACATCGCAGAGCGGATCTCCTTCGGAAAACGACAGGGTGGGCCCGGGGTGTCCTGGAGAATTTCGTTCCGGATTTCGAGGTGAACTTCGTGCGGATTGTTTTTTTGGCCAGGAACGAAGACCATAAACATCCACTCGAAATTCGCTCCGTTCTTCGCTCGCCGTTTCGGGCAAAGATCCGCGCAGGAATCCGCGCAGAAATCCGCTGCAGCACGAGGCGGTTGCAACGATGCGGCGTGGTTCTACTACCTTTAAGTCGGGCCTGTCCCTCTATAGGGGGAGAATGGTCAGGGGATAACTTTTTTGAGTATTTTTTGATCATTTTGGAATATTGTGTGAGTATTTTTCATTTTTCGTCGAAAATCCCCCTGTAGGGGGACAGGCCCGACTTAATTCTACTGCGCGCACGCCCTCGCGTGCCCCCTCCCCGCGCGGGGTCTGCGCTGTCGGGCTTCCCGTGCGGCCGCCGGGCTGGGTGCTTGGCCCGTAAGCAACCAGGTCCACAAGCCCGTGGTGGGCCCATCAGCAAGCCTCACAACGCCGAGTGGTTCTTACAAGCAGCCAGGTCCACGAGCTTCAGCAAGCTCCGAACCCACGGGCAAGGTCCGCAAGCAGCAACGCTCACATGGCAAGGCATCAGGCATATCCACAAAGCGGCTCTCCGCAACCAGGTCCGAAGCCCGAGCCAGGTTCAAGAGCCCAGTCCACCAGCCAAACTAGACTTTGAGGCCAGGTTCACAAGGCCTATCTGAGTCCGCATGCCAGATCTTGGGAGCTGAAGCCACAGGACGGATCCGGGGGCCAGGTCCACATGGAGCTTGCCGACAACCCGCCGGAGACTGCACGGGGCGAGGGCGGCCAGAGAGCGTGGATCCAATCGGAGTGCTGAAGCCTGGAGGGTAATGCGAGGGCCTTGCGGCAAGTGCCGCCGATCCCGAAGGCGGGACCTCCCCCGGGAGCCCCGCGGGCGACCCCCCCCCCCGGGAGCGTTGTAACCCGGGGGGCGGGGGGGGATAGCGGCATTCCGACGCGGGAGCCCCACCCACTGACACTGGACCCCCCCCTCCACCACCCCCTCCCACCCCCCCTACCGGCAGGGAAATGAATCGACTTGACTACGACGTTCATATTTATCTTGTTCCTCAATTTTCTTGGGACTGACGACGACGACGACGACGGCGGTGGCGGCGGCGGTGGCGGCGACGACGACGACGCCGCCGCTGCCGACGACGGCGACGACGACAACGCCAGCGTCTCACACACGCCGAAGGGTCGTTTGATTTTTGGCGGCCGTTCGAAACTAGCGAATGACAGCTTGAGATATCCATGTGTCAGGGTGGCCGACATGCCTGAATGTATGTTGGAAGGAGGGCTCGAGTTTCGTTTTGATGCGGCAAACTTCATTGAGTGAAAACGCAGGTCGTTAAATAAGTACGTCGATCACGCCGCAAACGTGGCTTTGGACCAGAGGGCAGCATGGGATTACGAAACTGATCAGGCCATCGATGCAGCGAAGGCCTCAAATATGGTATTCGCATTTGTTTCAACGTCGCAGTGCGTGACAGAGGATCCTCGGCGATGGGTATATCGATATTTTCCCTCTGTGATTGTGTGCGGAATTTGTTATTCATCGCGGGCAACCCTTGTCAGGGAACTACACACTACATCACTACATATCCTTTTGCTGAAGAACTTTGGCGTCGAAATGGAGTTTGTCCATACTCTAATCTCTGTGAACGTTTCCATCATCGGCCTTCAGTGGCGGCGGGTACGCGAGTGAGAGCATGCGCGAACCGAAAAATGAGGAGGAGGCGGAGGAGGCGGAGGAGGCGGAGGAGGAGGAGGAGGAGGAGGCGGAGGCGGAGGAGGAGGCGGAGGAGGCGGAGGACCGCGCAGGTCGCAGCGTTCGGGGCGATGGGCCTGCTCGCGCTCGCGGTGCTGGGCATCTCCGTGCGCCTGGGCGCTGGGCTGTACAGGTCCGGCCCGCGGCGCCCTCGACCCGGAGACTGGAAGGAGAGGATTCGGGCCTCACATGGGGGAACAAGAAGTGACATCAACATGAAAACTCGGAGGTCCGCGCGGATTTCTCGGATCCGCGCTGGGGCCCCCCGGCGGCGCCTCTGGCGCCGCCCCTGGCGCGCTCCGCGCGCCAGGGAGGGGGGTCCAGCGCCGATCCGAGAAATCCGCGCGGACCTCCGAGTTTTTATGTTTATGCCACTTTTTGTTCCCCTAAAGAAGAGGATTCGGACCTCACAGCCCACAAATGCTCGCGCGTTTCACAACAGTCACGACGGCAGGTTTTTGTTGCCGTTTCTGGCCTCCTGGGGTCCTCGGGATGAGCAGTTGGCCCTGGGGAGTGTGTCGGGACTTCTGGGGGCCGCGTATGGAACAATGCAAGACATCGCATGTCTGGGGAATGGGGCCAGAGTATGTGGGATCGGAGGATCGCGCCCGCATCGCCGATGCGTCGACGATGCGGCGCGACCCTCCGACCCCATCTTCTCGGGCCCATTTCGGGAGGCCTCCAGGGGAGGAGGCAGAGGAGGAGGATGAGGAGGAGGAGGACGAGGAGGAGGAGGTGGAGGAGCAGGAGGAGGACCAGTGTAAACGATGTTGGAATTAGCCCTCCCTCCAAGCTCCCTCTTCATAGGCCCCTACGGCGGCTCATTTCCATTGAGGGAACTGCCTCGTTGGAAGACAACCGTTTGAAGATCCTGAAGCATGCCAAAACATTGTTCTCGGCATTTCCATGCCACGGATCAACCTGACTGCTGCGTCCTGACTTTTTTGGGGACTTCAACACCGCGAATCCACATAACTGTTGCACCCGCACAATCTTGAATCTTTCCAAAACACAATTTCCGGTACGCTGATCGTTGGAATCCGTGAATCTCTTGCAAACTTTTAAACCGAATGTGCGCGGCGCTGAGGCGAGAGCCACATTTTGAAGAGGAGCCGCCCTCAATCCTTGAAGCCCTTGCAGATTTGAAAAACGAGTGTGCGCGGCTCTAGATCGAGAGCCACATTTTGAAAACGACCCGCCCTGCACCCGTGAAACTCTTGCAAACTCTTCTGCGTTCTTTATTATTATTATTATTATTATTATTATTATTATTATTATTTTTGTTACTATCCAGTTTCTTGTTACTGTTATTGCTATTATTATTGTTGTGTTATTGTTACTATTATTACTATCATTATTATTATTACTTTGTTCTTGCATTAAAAAACCAGTGTGCGCGGCGCTTAGGCGAGAGCCACACTCTGAAGACGGCCCGCCCTCCGTCCGTGCGAGTGGTTTCAGAACGGGTGTGCGCCGCGGGGAGGGCGAGAGCCGCCTCTCGAAAGCGACCCGCCCTCCATCCGCGAAGCTCTGGCCATTTTTTGCACCAACTTGGGTGCGCGGCGCGGGGGCGAGAGCCACCTCTCGAAAGCGACCCGCCCTCAATCCGCGAAGCTCTGGCAATTTTTTACACGAAATTGGGTGCGCGGCGCTGGGGCGAGAGCCACCTCTCGAAAGCGACCCGCTCTCAATCCGCGAAGCTCTTGCCATTTTTTGCACCAACTTGTGTGCGGCGCTGGGGCGAGAGCCACCTTTTGAAAGCGGCCCGCCCGTCCGTCCGTGAAGCCGTTGCCACTTCTTAAGCTTCGGAGTCATACATGGTGAGGAGATCTCAGGCAAAACGCCTGGCCCGCCCTAAAAACTTGCCTCGGGGTGTGACAGGGAGAACTTATTTGTATGGAAAAGGAATGGAGGAGGAGGAAGAGGAGGAGGAGGAGGAGGAGGAGGAGGAGGAGGAGGAGGAGGGAGAGGGGAGGGATAACGGGGAGAGAGAGAGAGAGAGAGAGAGAGAGAGGTATAGAGAGAGAGAGAGAGAGAGAGAGAGACCGAGAGGAAGAGGACATTCAGGGAGAGAGGAGGAGGAGGGAGGAGGAGGAGGAGAGGAGGAGGAGGAGGAGGAGGAGGAGGAGGAGGAGTTAGGAGGAGGAGGAGGAGGAGGAGGGTGAGGAGGAGGATCAGGCGAAGTGAACCGACCACCTCACCGATCCTGGCCGAGCCCAGCCTCGGCCCGGGGCCGGTGACGACGTCGTCTCTCTGGCCAGACCAGGGGGGTGCGCCTGCATTACCCGGCAGGCCCAGGGTGGGCCGGGCCGGGATCGGGTAAGGTGGCCCAGCGCCTCCTCCTCCTTCTCCTCCTTCTCCTCCTACTCCTACTCCTCCTCCTCCTCCTCCTCCTCCTCCTCCTCCTCCTCCTCCTCCTCCTCCTCCTCCTCCCTCTCCTCCTCCTCCTCCTCCCCCCGAGATCCTCGTCCTCCACAGCCCGCTTCTTGTGTGCTTGCCCGACCTCGCCCGAGATCGGGACGATCGAAACGGGTACGGAAAGAATGGGTGCGATGCCCAAGCTCCCTGTCCGTGCCGCCACGGACGTTGTTTACCGAAGGCATCAAGGCGCCTGCCCAGTAGCGGCCGCTGTCGGCTTTGGACACCATTTATTGTTGGTCGTTATGCCCGTTTTTTCCGTACCCATTTCGGGCGTCCAAGCGAGAGGAGCAGCAACAGCAGGATAAATGAATGAAGGAGGGAAGAGCGGGAGGCTCATCGACCGCGTTGCACTATTCGCGTAGTGCCTACTCGCAAAAGTCCGAGAAAGCATGCCCGCTTCGATGCCAGTGGCTCGCAGATCCCGCGCGGCGGATCTAGGCCATTTGCGGGCAGTTACTTTGCGAGTGGTGGAACGCGTTTGTCTCGAGGTGGAGGAGGGTGACGTCTCAAGGATCTTCTTCACCCGCGAACCTGACAGCACATGGCCAGCTGGACTCCCGCCAACCCAGGGCCGACAATCTTTTCGGGAGGTCATCCCGTTCAGGTGTTATTCTTGAGGAAGGGGAGGAAGCGGAGGAGGAGTCAGAGGAGGAGTCGAAGGAGGAGGAGGAGGAGGAGGAGGAGGAGGAAGAAATGCGGCTACTCTGGAGAATAAGTCTGACACAAAGGCTGCCTGCAGCCTTCCTAGAGGGGGCATGCTTTTTGTGGCAGCCGTGCTCGGAGCCTGGTTGATTCAATCGTGGCGGAACCCACTTGCCTGCCTGCGAGAGTATTCGTGAACATGTCTCTTTTTCCCCAGGTCGGCGGCGAGCGAGGGGTGGAAGTGAGAAGGAGGAGACCTTCTCGGAGGAGGCCTTCATCATAAGGCGGTGGGGCTTCTCAGAAGCCCTCCGGCCTTGTGAGAAGTTTTTTTTTTGCGCCTTCGGGGGAGGCTTAGAACGCTTCTCAGAAGGCCAGAGGGCTTCCGAGCCTCCAAAGAAGGCCCGCCCCGTCTCACTGCGCCCCAGGGCTCGCCGCCGAGTTTCTTCTTCCGCAGGGCTTTCCTTCTTGCCCCCTCCGTCTCCGAGCTGCCGCTGATCCTGAGCGGATCACGCACTTATCCGCAAGCAGGCGCCTCGGTGCGCACCGGAGGCGCTACACCATGACGCAGGGGGATCGAGATGACGTGGCCTGCGTACAGGACACGCGTACGACTAGCTCCAGATCTTGGCATGAATGCACCTGTAGCAGCAGCTCAATGTCATGCTCAAGCCCTGGTCTTGTTACACTTCCAACTTGGATTTTACCCTGTGTAGACCTTGTATGGGCTTTGCTTCGTCTGTGCAGTTTTATTCAATCTCAGCCTTTAGCTTGCCTCGGGATTGGCCCTCGGTCTGGCTTGAGCTGCAGCCTGAGGCTTACTCCGAGTGCAGCCTTAGCTGCAGATGCAACCTCAGCTTGCGCTATACTGGTCATCCCTCCTCCATCATTCTCCTCCTTCCCCTCCTGCCCCGTTGTAGCCATCTTTGGCTCCATGCTCGATGGGATGCGCCCACTGTCAAGTCTGGGTTCCGCTGTCACCGCGGCTTGCATCGGTCCTGTCGCAGGCAAGGTCTTCGCCATGTATGTGAGCTCCCCTGGAGCGAGCCCTGGCCAGGAGTGCGGCCGTCCTCGTGCTGCACGTCGACGTGGCCGATTGCGGATGGTCAGCAGTGGGCGGAATGACGGGCAGTTGGGGTACAGTTCGTGCAAGGCATGCTGCATGCAGGTCTTGCTGGAAGTCGCGCGGCAAGATTCGGTGTTTCTCTTGGTAAGCTCCATGGGCGCCGTCCGGGTCGGACATCAGTGTTGCCAGGTGGAGAAGTCTCAGGCAAAACGCCCAGCCTGGCCTTCGGACACGTCTGGTGGTGCGACAGGGTGAAGTAATCAATGCGGAAAGAAGGTGAATGAGGATGATAAGGATTGTGATGATGATGCTGATGATGCTGATGACGATGACGATGACGATGACGATGACGATGATGATGATGATGATGATGATGATGATGATGATGATGATGATGGTGATGGTGATGGTGATGGTGATGACGATGATGATGATGATGATGGTGGTGGTGATGATGATGATGCCAACGACGACGATGATGATGATGCTGGTGGTGGTGGTGGTGGTAAGATTTTGATGCTGCTGCTGATGATGGCGATGGTAATGGTGATGCTGATGCTGATGTCGCTGAAGATGTTGATGATGCTGATGATGATGATGAGGAGGATGGGGAGAAGGAGGAAGATCAGGAGAAGGAGGCTGTTGCTGATGCTGATGATGTCGACGACGACAAGGATGATGACGATGGTGATGATGATGATGATGATGATGGTGATGGTGATGGTGCTGATGATGATGATGGTGATTCTGATTATGCTGATTCTGGTTATGCTGATGTCGATGGTGACGGTGATGGTGACGGTGATGGTGATGGTGATGATGATTACGCTGCTGCTGATGATGTTGTTGATGAGGACGATGATGTTGGTGATGATGATGATGATGATGATGATGATGATGATGCTAATGATGATGATTACGACGATGAGGATGATGATGACGACACCGACGACGACGATGATGATGACGATGCTGATGATGACGATGCTGATGATAGATGGTGATGATGACGACGACGACGATGACGATGATGATGATGATGATGCTGCTGATGATGATGATGATGATGATGATGATGATGATGGTGGTGATAGTGATGGTGAAGGTGTTGGTGATGGTGATGATGATGCTTACGATGTTGATGGTGATGATGGTGGTGGTGATTATCATAATGGTGGTGGTGGTGGTGGTGGTGGTGGTGATGATGATGATGATGATGAGGAGGAGGAGGAGGAGAGGAGGAGGAGGAGGAGGAGGAGGAGGAGGAGGAGGAGGGGGAAGAGTACGAGGAGTCGCTGCAGCAGGTGAAGGATGGCGGGATTGAGGATGATATGGACGAGGGAGGGAGCAGGGAGGGAGATGAGAGGGCTGATGATCTGCGGCAATGGCGGCTTCCAGTTCCAGGGGGCCTCGCGAGGCGGCCGGCCGCTGGCTGGCCCGCCCGCCCGCGCCCCAGGCACGCCTGCAGCGGCGACGGGTCCGACAGCGACGATTGGAAGGACGTTCGATCCGATCGACGCCTCGGGGTACTGCAGGTAGGGTTAGGTCGGGCCTGTCTTTCTACAGGAGGAATCTTCAAAAATAGTCAACAAATCGTCTGGGGACGATTGAAGCATTTCTGAACATTTTTTGGGTATTTTTGGAGTATTGGGCTGGCCTCCGGCCAGTGCCGCCGATCCGGGGGGGCTCCGGAAGTGGAGTTTTCTATACCCCTTTGTCCCCGGGTACCGAAAAACGTCGGAAATGACATCGGACATATCCCCGTGTACTGTAAAACGTCGGAAATGACGTCGGAAATAACGTACCCCCCCCGCAGAGCGAAGCTTGAGCGAGTTCAAGTCCACGCTCTCAGAAACTCACACGCCGGATCGGCGGATTTTTAAGTTTTCGTCCAAAATCCGCCTGTAGGGGGACATGCCCGACCTAAAGACAGGGGACCACGTCGTCCTGGGGTGACCGGGAGGCCGTCGTCGTCGTCAGCGTCCTCGTCGTCGTCGTCGTCGTCGTCGTCGTCGGCGTCGGCGTCGGCGTCGGCGTCGGCGTCGTCGTCGGCGTCGGCGTCGGCGTCGGCGTCGGCGTCGGCGTCGGCGTCGTCGTCGTCGTCGTCGTCGGCGTCGTCGTCAGCGTCGTCGTCGGCGTCGGCGTCGGCGTCGGCTTGCGCGACGGGCCCAGGGTGCATTCCGATCCGTTTCATCAGATTCGATGGCGATTCCGGCCGTCTCGATCCGATCCGACAGTCCTCGAAGAAAATTAGCGAATTTTCGTGCCATATTCATCTGTGAATGGCCCCCCGCTTCTTCCAATGATCAGAGTTGGTGGTGGGTCTCCCCCGCGCGTGCCAACTTCGAATTTAGGGGGAGGGGGAGTGTCCATAACTTACATGTCCCCCTCTCCGCAGGATTTCGATATTCTGGCGATCCGACGCGGCCCGATGCTTGCATGGCGTTGCAGTGCACCCTGGCGCAGCCGATCCGATTCGATTTCTACTTACTCCGTGCCGGTGCAGCCCGGTGTGTCCGGGCAGCGCCTTCCTGCTTCTTCCCAATACGTGGGCTGCGGGCGTCTGCGCAGCTCCTTCGCAGCGCTTCCCAGGCTCGAAGGCCGGGCAAGGAGTCGAGCATCCCTCCGCACAGGGAGGAGGGACGACCTCGACCCCACCGAACAGCGCTTGCTGCAACGCCCCGGGCGTGGCCTGCACCGTCCTGCCCGGCTCGACCCCTTCCCTGGGCGCGGAGGAGAATCCTATGATTAGGGTGCGATCGCCGCAAGCCGGGCGCTCACCCCGTAACCCCTGGCCCGGTCTCCGGTAGGGGGCCACATGCGAACCCTGCCCCTGCCCCCCATGATTTCTGAGGGGGGTGGGGTTCACTTCGTTCGGGAGCTCCCGAGCGAAGTGAACCCCACCCTCCCCCTCAGAAATCGTGGGGGGCAGGGGCAGGGTCCGCATGTGGCCCCCTCTCCGGAGGGCAGAGAAGTCGGGAAGAGATCATTGCGTTGTCTCCTTCCTCCCATTCTCTCTCTTCCTCGGGCGTGGTTGCCGCCTGGCTTCGCTCGCGGGGGCGCTTCCGGTGAGCCAGGCTCTCCTGGGAGGGGGGCCCGTGGAGGCACCGGCAGTTGCCCCGCCCGACCCAGCATCCGCCGCTCGGCATCGGTGCCCAGACCCCTCCAGGGGTCCATCCTAGCTTGTTTGTCGACGCGGATCCAGCTTCGCCGAGCGCGCTCCACTGCTCGCGCAGAGTGCCCGCTCGCAGATGCCCCAAGGACGCATGTCTTCCTCCCTGCGCCATGGATCGTGGAGCCCCCGCTGCGGATGCAGGCCATTTGTGCGAGTGTAGTTCCTTTGCGAGTCGTGGAACGCGCTTGTCTACAGTTGTGGAGGACGATCAATGGAGAGGAAGCATGTTGCCAAATGATTTCCAGATGTCTAAA
>CAUYUJ010001415.1:96197-101463 GCA_963575745.1 Prorocentrum cordatum
CCGTCCCCCTTCGCCTCTCAGAGGAGGATAGGGCACGAATAACCGCACCCTTCGCCCGTTTTCCCCTCTACGAGGGCCTCTGGCCCTCGTCGCCACCGCTGGATTCGCCTCGAAATTCTGGTCATAATGCGCGCCTTGAGAGGTCTGGGGAGCAGCGGTATCGGCAACTGTTGGTTTTCTCCTCCTCCTCCTCCTCCTCCTCCTCCTCCTTCTCCGCCTGCTGCTCCTCCTCCTCCTCCTCCTCCTCCTCCTCCTCCTGTGCAGGACGGGCTCGTCGGGTCTCTTGGGCTTAGCCTCGGCCCTTCAAGCCTTTGGTGTGGGCGGGAGTTCGCCCCCCCTCCTCCTCCTGGGGCTATCGCCGTCCGCTCTCCCGTCTGTCCTTCTCCGCTCGGTGCTGCTCTTTCCGTCAGTTAGCGCCGACTAGCGTCGATACAGCGTCGATTAGCGTCGATTAGCGTCGATTCGCAGGGGCCGGCAATATGGTATGGGAGGATCCTGTAAGTTGCCACCGAACTTTCCCACCCTGGTTCTCGCTCCTCGCCTTCTCGCTTCTCGCTTCTGCGTGCCTGGCCCCATCTCGGGGCAGCTGACCCCGCCCTCCCAGAAAACGCAGCGATGCATCAGGCAGCCTCTCGCTGCGCCCTCCTCCTCGCGAGAGGCGCTGGACTGTTTTTTTCTTGCTCTGGCCATGGCCACGGGGCGGTCGCCCGTCGTGTGGCCAGTGCCTCCTAGCCCATGGGGCTGCTGGAGGTATTCTTTCGGCCAGTGAGGTCCCCCTCACTGCCAGCATTCGTTTCCCAGCCGCCACTGCTGTGCCTTTTTTCACCTCGGCTGTGCGGGTGTCGAGCTCAAACCAAAAAAACCTCCTCGCGAGAGCCCGTTCGCTGAGCTACCCCAGCGGCCAGCGGTGCCTCGCCTCTGCACCAGGCCCAGGCAGCGAGCATAGAGCTCCCCGCAGCGGGGCCCCTCGTTCGCCAGTGGTCCGCGAGGCGCCCCAGGCAGGCCAGGGCAGGGCGCTGCCTGGCCCTGCATCCAGGGACGCCAATATCTCGCACGGCTCGTCGTATGGGTGCTACCGCTCGGACTCGGCTTCGACGCGCTTGACCTTGACCTCCTTCTCCCTCGCCGTCCCCTCGGTCCCCCTCCGTCCCCCTCCGTCCTCCTCCTCCTCCTTCTCGTCCTCCTCCTCCTCCTTCTTCTCGTCCTCCTCCTCCTCCTCCTCCTCCTCCTCCTCCTCCTCCTCCTCCACCTGCGGGATTCTTGGCCTGGCCCTTGCCCCTTCCAGCTTCGAGGCGCGGGCCCCTCAGTTCTTGGAGGAGCTGCGGCCCCCGTCTCTGCCCCTCCTCGTCCCAGTCATGGTCCTGCCTCTCCTGCCCCTCCTGCTCCCCTCAACTCCTTGTCACTGTCGCGCTGCGACTTCTCCTCCCTCATCCTCGTCCTCCTCCTCCTTCTCCTCCTCCTTCTCCTCCTCCCTCTCCTCCTCCGTTCCCCATCCGTCCTTCTCCTCCTCCTCCTGCTCCTCCTGCTCCTCCTGCTCCTTCTCCTTCTCCTCCTCCTCCTCCTCCTCCTCCTCCTCCTCCTCCTCCGTCCTCCTCTTCTTCCGTCCTCCTCCTCGTCCTCGTCCTCCTCCTCCTCCTCCTCCTCCTTCTCCTCCTCCTCTCCGTCTTCCGTCCTCCTCCTTCGTCCTCCTCCTCCTCCTCCTCCCCTCTCCTCTCTTCTTCCTCCTTTCCTCCGTTTCCCTCCGTCCTCTTCCTCCTCCTCTCCTCCTCCTTCTCCTCCTTCTCCGTCCTCCTCCCTTCTTTTTCCCTCCTCTTCTCTCCTCCTCCTCCTCCTCCTCTGCCTCCTCCTGCTCCTCCTGCTCCTTCTTCTTCCTCCTCCTCCTCCTCCTCCTCCTCCTCCTCCTCCTCCTCCTCCTCCTCCTCCTCCTCCTCCTCCTCCCTCCTCTTCCCTCTCCTCCTCCTCCTCCTCTTCTTCCTCCTCCTTCTCCTCCTTCTCCTCCTTTCTCCTCCTCCTCCTGTTCCTCCTCCCCCTCCTCCTCCTCCTCCTCCTCCTCCTCCTCCTCCTCCTCCACCTCCTCCTCCTCCTCCTCCTCCTCCTCCTCCTCCTCCGCCTCCAGCAGTACTATCTTGGCTCAGGTCGTGTGCTCGCAGGTCCGCTGCCGCCGCTCCGATGCCGGATACGACGAAGTGCGACCGCGCCGCGGCGCCGCTGGAGGCTTCGCGAGGGGCCCTGTTGGCAGTTCACGCGGCAGCGGGCTTGGCCGCCGCAACAGGTCAGCGCGCGTCGGCGCGCCTCCTGCGGGTGGCGGAGGGGCTCATCCGCACGGCGATCGCCGATGTCGGCATGCAGCCTGCCCCCCCGCCTTGACGGACGACGTGGGTCCTCCGGTGGCGCCGGCCTGGCGCCGTCGCCCGCGCGGCCGCGGCGGCCGGAAGGAGGTGGACGTGCAGGACGAGATGCAGGGAGTCGTGGAGGAGTAGGCCCCGGGTGGTGGGGCGGCTGAGGCGGTGGTGGGCACGGGGACCATCGTCGTCGCCGAACTGATGGAGTCCGACGAATGGGCGGACGAGCTGCCGCTGGTGCGGATGAGCGGCCGCCCCGCGGGCGACGCGGGCCTGGGCAAGGGCGCGGACAGTAGCAAGGCCAAGGGCGGCGTAGGCAAGGACAAGACCAAGGGCGCGAGCTCCGAGGTGATGGAGCTCCGCTGGCGCGCTGCTGGCCTGGCTGGGCGCCTGGGCCTGCCCACCGAGCGGATCCCGTCGCTCGGCCTGGGCGAGCTGCGCGCCGCGGTCGGCCATTTGGAGCAGATGCCGGCCCAGCGCTGCGGGGCGGGGTAGCCGTTCGTGTTCGTAGTGCCCGACGGCGCGGTGGCCGTCGCGGTCTGAGAGCTTGTCCTCGTCGACCTCGCGGTCGGGGGTCCCGGTCTTCAGGTGGAGTCCAGGCCCCCCGCGGGCGCGGCTGCGGCCGCGCGCTGGGCAGAGAGACTTTTCGCTCTGTGCCGCGCGCTCTCTCCCTCGTCCTCCCGGCGTCACCCCAACATGCTCGTTCTATATGTGCGTCCCTCCCCCCGGAGGCGATGCGCGCGCCGAGAAATCTTCTAGTGTATGCGTCGTGGCGGGCGCTCTCTGGCCACGCCGCTCGGGAAACGATATATACTGCAATATGGGTGTACCATATGTTTGGGTCGGACGCGCGCTTCCAAGGATCACATCTAGTACCAGTGTGTCTCTGTGCGCACGTTCCTCCTCCGTCCTCCTCCTCGTCCTCCTTCGTCCGTCTTCACTTTCCTCCTCCTCCTGCTTCGTCGTCGTCCTCCTCCTCCCCCTCCTCCTCCTTCTCCGTCCTCCTCCTCCGTCCGCCTCCTCCTCCTCCTCCTCCTCCTCCTCCTCCCTCCTCCTTCTCCCTCCTGGTGGAAGCGCTGCCCCCCCCCCCCCTCCGGCGAGGACCTGGAGGACGAGCGGCTCCGCCCGACCAAAGGGGGGGCGCCCGCGGAGGTCTCTCTAGCGGCGGGTGGCCGGCCGGGGGGGGAGTGGGCCGAGGAGGCCACGGGGGGCCCTTCGGTTAGGTCGGGCCTGTCCCCCTACAGGGGGATTTTCGACGAAAAATTGAAACACCTCCAACATAATCCAAAAAGAATGCAAACATAGCCTGGGGACTATTTTTCGAGCATTTTTTGAAATGTTTGGGGTATTTTTGGGGTATTTTTGATTCTTCGTCGAAAATCCCCCTGTAGGGGGACAGGCCCGACTTAACCCGTCGGTCGGGGCGATCGGAATCTGCGCTGAAAAAGAGGATCCGATTCTAGGCCTCCTAGATGGGGTCGGAGTAGATGGGGTCGGGGGATCGCGCAGCATCGCCGGTGCATCGGCGATGCATCGGCGATGAGGCTCGATGCGGGGCCCAAGTTTCCTCACGCCGACGTCGCCGATGCATAGCCGACGTCGCCGGTGCATGGCCGATGCATCGCCGATGCATCGGCGATGCGTTGCCGATGTATCGGCGATTCGGCGAGACCCTCCGACCCCACCTACTCGGACCCAGTCTAAGAGGCCTCTACCGATGCCCAACAGCAGTTGCTGTTCATTTTGAACAGGAGTCGCTGTCCGTGCCGCCGCGGACGTTGTTCCTTGAAAACAGAAAGCCGCCTGTCTGGCAGCGGCCGCTGACGGTTGTGGACAGCGTTTGTTGCTGGGCATTGCGCCCTTTTTTCCGTGCCCGTTTCGGGCGTCCAAACTCCGGATCCCCAGAGATCCAACGTATTGCAGAAAATCAAGGCGGAGGTTTTTCGCAGTTGTCGGCCTCTAGGGGCCCTCGCCGGGCCCGGGGCTGTCAAAAAACGATTCGGGATGAACCGGTCCTGGGGAATGGGTCGAGCCTTCCAGGGGCCCCGTATTGAAATAATCACGACATCGGATATCCGGGCCCAGGCGGCGAGGCTGGCAAGCGGCGTCGGCCTTCTCACACAGCAAGAGCGGCAGGCCCCCCCGGAAGAGGAAGGTGTGGAGGAGCACGGAGGGCGTATAAACTGGCAACCTCTGCCAAGAAACGCCCTGCTTGCCTCCAGGGTGCCTTTGGGTTTCTCGGGCTTCCAAGGTGTTGCGATGGGAAGCGCGACGCTACCGCAGCAAAAATCAATGGACGTCCTGGGGTCTCAGGGCTGGGTTTCTTGTGGAAGGTTTCTTGTGGTCGGGCCCCTACACTCGGGGCGCTGAAGAAGGAACCCTTTTCGTTGGGGAGGGGCTCGGTGTTCCTTGACTGCTTTGCCGTTTGCCTCAGGTTTGCCCGAGGTTTCCCGTGGGAAATCGCAGTTCAACTTGTGGGGAAAAAGGGGCCTCGGTTCCTTCTTTGGGGTTCCCTAGGTCAACGCCCCGACGGTACTGCACGAGCTGGGAGATCTTGGTTCGCTTGTGGCTCCGCCGGCTCGGGCCCGCCACGCCTCGGTGCGGCACTGAGGAGGGGAAAAAACTCACACAGACACCATGAATCGTCGATCCCCCGGAAAATATGGGAAAATATAGGAAGTGGGGGGGAAGAAAAAAACCCAGAAAGTATGGGAAAATATTTGGGATTCTGTCATTTGTGTGTATCTATTCGTGTGTCCCAGGGCTCCCTCAGACACCGCTTTCCCCCTCCGCGCCGCGGTGGCCGGGGGGCGCGGGAGCGGAGCGCCCGAGGGCCGCCTTGGAGGGCGGCCCATCGAGCGCGGCGGTGGCCGTCGGAACGCTGGAGAGGAGGAGGAGGAGGGAGGAGGAGGAGGAGGAGGAGG
>CAUYUJ010001416.1:0-7500 GCA_963575745.1 Prorocentrum cordatum
CCCGAATCCCCACCGACTCACCACACGGTGTGGTCTCCACTCCGTTTGGGGGCCCCCGAGCCCCAACACATGTTCAACTCACTGCAGTCATTGCAGCAATACATGGTGGGTTCCGGAAACCTGAAAGTTGCCTTCTCTTGGGGGCGCACGTTTTGCCGCGGCCCGCTGCCGCCAGTCTTCGGCCAGCTGCAGACAGCGGATACGGCCTTGTGTTACTTCCGCCGCTTTCGCAGCGCGTCCGCCGCCTTCCGCCGAGGAAGGGACATCAACTCCCTCGGTCCTCGAAGGCGAGGCCCTTTCTTGAATGCACCACATGTTTTCATTCACTTGTTTCCATCCTCCTTCACCTCCTTCTCATCCTCCCCTCCCTCAGATGCTCCCCCATCGTCCTTCCGGTCCTCTTTCTGAGTCTAACTGTGCTTCTCCTTCTCCGATCCTCCTCCTGATCCTCCTCTTCCTCCCTCTCCGTTGCTCTTATCGTTCCTGTTCGTCTTGTTCCTCCTCGCTCTCCTTTAAAGTCGTTATGTTCCTCGACCTCCTGATCGTGCACTCCTCAACTTCTTTGACACCCGTCCTCTTCAAATTTTCCCTCCTACATGGTGCCTCCTTCATGCAAGTCGGCGTTCGATGTCGCGAGCCTTATCGGCATTCACCCAGATGTCGCATTCGTCATCAGCCACCCTCCTTCCAGCCTCCCTCCTCCTGCACATCGTCCTGTAACAACTCCTGATGTTGGTTCTCCTCTGCTAGCATTTAGCGTGGGGCAGGCCGGAAGTGGGGATGTGTGGATAACTGGGGCCCATCTGCGCGGGGCCCGTAATACGACGACGGCCATGCCTGGGCACCCGACTGCACGACAGAGTGGCCGATGCGCACTCCGAATTTCTCAATCAGCGTCGGGGAGGGGGGGGGGGGGCGTCGCCCCGGCCGACAGCCCCACATCGACCCTCGTCGCGGGCAGCCACCGCGCGCCAAAGGCGCTCCGACCCCCGTCGCGGCGCGCCGACGAGGCGAGGTTGGCCCCCCGTCGGAGGGATACCCTCCCCACGCTTGTTAAGAGACCCCAGAGTGCCTTGCCTGCTCTCGTGAGATTATGCTTAGGTCGGGCATGTCCCCCTACAGGGGGATTCTGAACGAAAAAGTCAAAATACCCCCAGAAAGCTCAAACATGATCAAACATAATCAAAGCAGACTATTTTTTGTTTCTATGTTTGAGTGCTCCTCCTGTAGAGGGGCAAGCCCGACTTGAGGGCCCCCCCACGCTTATGAACAAAAAAGCCAAGAATACCCTGCATGCTCTCGCTGCGCGAGGTTAAACTACGCCTGCGAGGCTGGGGGAACGGACGTCCTGTGGCCCCAAAGGGTCCCTGGATGTGGACACGCTTCGAGCCCAGGGAGACCGAGAAGGCACCCGGGTCCAGCGCCCGCCGAGGGCTCCGAGGCGCGATCTCCCCGAGGCGATGGCGGTGGATGAAGCCCGGCCTCCAGATTGCCCTCGGGACCCGTCGCTGGTTCCGTTGCCTTGAATCCGTGTTTGCGCTGATCCTCGGGGGCGCGCAAATATGGACTAGCGATCCATGGATTTGGCGCGCGGTCGCCAGATCCATGGATCGGGGGAGGTGCCCTCCCCAAAATGCGGCCCGTGCCGCCTCGCACGGTGGCGGAAATCCGCGATTTCCCATGGAAACGGAACCCGTCGCCAATCCACGCCCCCTTGATCCATGTTTGCGATCGCCTGAGATCTGGCCCTCCGTTGCTGCTTCCTCCCCGCGGTCTCCCCCGAGCCAGGGGCGGCGGAGGCGCGCAAGGCGATGTTAGACCTCGTTGGGGAAACGGGCAGCGGATCGATCCTGTCGAGGTGGCACTGCACGCAGTGGGTCCCGCAAGGCGTCCCGGCTCCTCTCCGCCATCCCCCCCTTGTTCATCAGAGTTTCAAGCCTCTGTTGCTCGATGCTCAGGAGTGTGCACCGATGCTCCAACACCTTTAAGTGGCCCCATCGCCGAGGGACGAGAACGGGGAAGCACCTCTCCGACCTCTTGAGGTCGCAATGATTTCTCCCCACCTCCTCCTCCCTCCTCCCAGCTTTTGCGAGGCCCTTCCGGGGCTTGGCCGCAAGGCGGCGCGACGCCATCGCTCAGCTCATGGTGATGTGGGGGTACTCGTCCAGGCCCCACGCGCTGCGGCCGCCGGTGTTCTTGTACTGGTAGGCCCAAGTCCACGTGTTGGAGCAGCGGTAGGCAATGTCGGAGCTGTGCCCATCAGTGCTGAGGAACCCTGGGTCGGCGGCCGCTGGTGCCGAAACGAAGCGCGTGTACTTCGTCACCCCGGACGTGCGTCCGTTCAGGGCTGCCACGAGGGAGTCGATGGCGGCGATGCCGGAGTGCGTCGCGTCGCCCGTGACGTAAACGGGCATGCCATCCAGGCCACTGGTGTAGGTCGCAGTCGGCGCGTCGGTGACGACCACGGCGGAGACAAGCGTCGGATATGTCTTCGCAAACTCCATGGCACCCTCGCCGCCCTCAGAGGTGCCACTCACGATGACCTTGTCCGCGTCGCCGTTGAAGTGCCCGATGACGAACGCCGTGATGGCCTGGGCCTTGGCGAGACAAGCGGCAGTCCAACCCGGGGTCGCACTTCCAGTCCAGCACTGGGGCATGACGACCACGCCAGGGAACGTGTCGGCAAAGGTGCAGTCGGCCATGGGGCATCCCGTGTCCGAAGACGTACCCAGGTAGTACGGCGACGTGGCCGACTCATCGTACGCCGCAGAGTAGCTGCCGCCGAGGCACCAGCAGGAGCGGTTGTCGAAGGATGTGCTCTGGTTCCTGGCCAGCATCCGAGCGAAGCCCTGCGAGTTCTTCAGGGTCCACTTGCGCTCTCCGTGGCTGTGCAAGTCGACGTGCACCGGGTACGGGTACAGCGAGTTGTTGTTCCACGTGGGGGGGAGGTACAGCTGGTACGGCATGCCGTCTATGGCGGTCATGAGGCGGCGGGCGCCGAGACCGGCGTTCGGGAACGTGATGGGGTCCGGCTCCTTCCACTCCGACTGCGTGGAGAAGTTCCACGCGGCAGAGCACGCATCCGACGCCAGCATGGGCGGGCCCAGCCTCGTCTCGCTCCACTGCGTCGTCATCCTGGCCGTGCTGGGCGACTCTGGGACCTCATCCCCGTGCAGGTGGAGGGAGACTGCGCACCCCGCCAGCGCAGCCACAGCCGCGGCTCGTGCGAGCACCATGGCTCGCCGAAGCGAAAGGAAGTGATTTCCGCCCTCGCGGCGGTACCAGGCAACACGCAAGGCTCGAGCAGCGACGGCAGCAGCCATGCACGATCGACGAACTGGGCGATTGATGATCACGTGCGGCTTGGCGTGCTGCCGAATCCTGGGTGACACGTGATGGGCACATGTGTCAGCCACTACCAGAAGTAGGAGAGGAAGAAGGAGGAGGAGGAGGAGGAGGAGGAGGAGGAGGAGGATATTTCCCCATATTTTCTGGGGAATCGACGATGAATTGTGTCTGTGTTTTTCCCCTCCCGAATTGAGGACGACGTCAGCCTCCCCCCTGACCTCCGTGTCGGGATACTCGGATGGCACCGACTTCTGCTGTCCCCTCCACCGCCTTCCGCCGTCCTCCCACTGGCGAGACCTCTGCGGCAGACCCTCCAACTGCTCGAGAACTGTCCTTCCCCTAGAGTTCCTACCTCCTCCTCCCACTCCTCTCCTGTGTCCCTCCCTCCTCCCAGCTTTTGCGAGGCCCTTCCGGGGCTTGGCCGCAAGGCGCCGCGACGCCATCGCTCAGCTCATGGTGATGTGGGGGTACTCGTCCAGGCCCCACGCGCTGCGGCCGCCGGTGTTCTTGTACTGGTAGGCCCAAGTCCACGTGTTGGAGCAGCGGTAGGCAATGTCGGAGCTGTGCCCATCAGTGCTGAGGAACCCTGGGTCGGCGGCCGCTGGTGCCGAAACGAAGCGCGTGTACTTCGTCACCCCGGACGTGCGTCCGTTCAGGGCAGCCACGAGGGAGTCGATGGCGGCGATGCCGGAGTGCGTCGCGTCGCCCGTGACGTAAACGGGCATGCCATCCAGGCCACTGGTGTAGGTCGCAGTCGGCGCGTCGGTGACGACCACGGCGGAGACAAGCGTCGGATATGTCTTCGCAAACTCCATGGCACCCTCGCCGCCCTCAGAGGTGCCACTCACGATGACCTTGTCCGCGTCGCCGTTGAAGTGCCCGATGACGAACGCCGTGATGGCCTGGGCCTTGGCGAGACAAGCGGCGGTCCAACCCGGGGTCGCACTTCCAGTCCAGCACTGGGGCATGACGACCACGCCAGGGACCGTGTCGGCAAAGGTGCAGTCGGCCATGGGGCATCCCGTGTCCGAAGACGTACCCAGGTAGTACGGCGACGTGGCCGACTCATCGTACGCCGCAGAGTAGCTGCCGCCGAGGCACCAGCAGGAGCGGTTGTCGAAGGATGTGCTCTGGTTCCTGGCCAGCATCCGAGCGAAGCCCTGCGAGTTCTTCAGGGTCCACTTGCGCTCTCCGTGGCTGTGCAAGTCGACGTGCACCGGGTACGGGTACAGCGAGTTGTTGTTCCACGTGGGGGGGAGGTACAGCTGGTACGGCATGCCGTCTATGGCGGTCATGAGGCGGCGGGCGCCGAGACCGGCGTTCGGGAACGTGATGGGGTCCGGCTCCTTCCACTCCGACTGCGTGGAGAAGTTCCACGCGGCAGAGCACGCATCCGACGCCAGCATGGGCGGGCCCAGCCTCGTCTCGCTCCACTGCGTCGTCATCCTGGCCGTGCTGGGCGACTCTGGGACCTCATCCCCGTGCAGGTGGAGGGAGACTGCGCACCCCGCCAGCGCAGCCACAGCCGCGGCTCGTGCGAGCACCATGGCTCGCCGAAGCGAAAGGAAGTGATTTCCGCCCTCGCGGCGGTACCAGGCAACACGCAAGGCTCGAGCAGACGGCAGCAGCCATGCACGATCGACGAACTGGGCGTTGGTGATCACGTAAGGCTTGGCGTGCTGCCGAATCCTGGGTGACACGTGATGGGCACATTTGTCAGCTACTACGAGAAGTAGGAGAGGAAGGAGGAGGAGGATATTTCCCCACATTTCCTGGGGAATCGACGATGAATTGTGTCTGTGTTTTTTGTCCCTCCTGAATTGAGGACGACGTCAGCCTCCCCCCTGACCTCCGTGTCGGGATACTCGGATGGCACCGACTTCTGCTGTCCCCTCCACCACCTTCCGCCGTCCTCCCACTGGCGAGACCTCTGCGGCAGACCCTCCAACTGCTCGAGAACTGTCCTCTCCCTAGAGATCCTCCCTCCTCCGCCCACTCCTCTCCTGTGTCCCTCCCTCCTCCCAGCTTTTGCGAGGCCCTTCCGGGGTTTGGCCGCTGGGCGGCGCGACGCCATCGCTCAGCTCATGGTGATGTGGGGGTACTCGTACAAGCCCCACGCGCTGCGGCCGCCGGTGTTCTTGTACTGGTAGGCCCAAGTCCACGTGTTGGAGCAGCGGTAGGCAATGTCGGAGCTGTGCCCATCAGTGCTGAGGAACCCCGGGTCGGCGGCCGCTGGTGCCGAAACGAAGCGCGTGTACTTCGTCACCCCGGACGTGCGTCCGTTCAGAGCAGCCACGAGGGAGTCGATGGCGGCGATGCCGGAGTGCGTCGCGTCGCCCGTAACGTAAACGGGCATGCCATCCAGGCCACTGGTGTAGGTCGCAGTCGGCGCGTCGGTGACGACCACGGCGGAGACAAGCGTCGGATATGTCTTCGCAAACTCCATAGCGCCCTCGCCGCCCTCAGAGGTGCCACTCACGATGACCTTGTCCGCGTCGCCGTTGAAGTGCCCGATGACGAACGCCGTGATGGCCTGGGCCTTGGCGAGACAAGCGGCGGTCCAACCCGGGGTCGCACTTCCAGTCCAGCACTGGGGCATGACGACCACGCCAGGGAACGTGTCGGCAAAGGTGCAGTCGGCCATGGGGCATCCCGTGTCCGAAGACGTACCCAGGTAGTACGGCGACGTGGCCGACTCATCGTACGCCGCAGAGTAGCTGCCGCCGAGGCACCAGCAGGAGCGGTTGTCGAAGGATGTGCTCTGGTTCCTGGCCAGCATCCGAGCGAAGCCCTGCGAGTTCTTCAGGGTCCACTTGCGCTCTCCGTGGCTGTGCAAGTCGACGTGCACCGGGTACGGGTACAGCGAGTTGTTGTTCCACGTAGGGGGGAGGTACAGCTGGTACGGCATGCCGTCTATGGCGGTCATGAGGCGGCGGGCGCCGAGACCGGCGTTCGGGAACGTGATGGGGTCCGGCTCCTTCCACTCCGACTGGGTGGAGAAGTTCCACGAGGCAGAGCACGCATCCGACGCCAGCATGGGCGGGCCCAGCCTCGTCTCGCTCCACTGCGTCGTCATCCTGGCCGTGCTGGGCGACTCTGGGACCTCATCCCCGTGCAGGTGGAGGGAGACTGCGCACCCCGCCAGCGCAGCCACAGCCGCGGCTCGTGCGAGCACCATGGCTCGCCGAAGCGAAAGGAAGTGATTTCCGCCCTCGTGGCGGTAGCGGGCAACACGCAAGGCTCGAGCAGCGATGGCAGCAGCCATGCACGATCGACGAACTGGGCGATTGACGAGCCCTTGAAACTCCGGAAATCTAGGTGACACCGGAGTTGACGCCACTCTGGGTTTCTGCTTCCACCTCCCCATGCCTTCCGCCGCACTTCCGCGGGCCTCCCACTGCCGGGACCTGGAGCGCGTTTCTTTATGTTCGGTGATGACGGGCGTCATGGGGGGGGGGGGGGGGCGAGGCGGGGGTATGACGTAACGCGCCGCCCCGCCGAGTGGCTCCGGCACCGCAGCCGCGCCCGCGCGCGCGACGCGACGAGCGACGAGCGACGAGCGACGAGCGACGAGCGACGAGCGACGACGACGACGCGAGCAGCACGTAGGTGGCGATATGCCCCACTGCGCCTGTGTACACCACAACGCTCGCGTGCACCACAGCGCGCGTATACCACAGCGCCTGCGTACACCGCAATAGCCGTGTGCAACGCAGCGCTTGTGTACAACATAGTGCTTGCGTGCACTACAGCGCAAGTGTACATGTGTACACCGCAGCTACCATGTGCAACACAGCGCCTGTGTACACCACAATGCTTGCGTGCACCGCAGCGCCTGTGCACGCCACAGCGCGTGTCTATACCACAGCATCCGCGTGCAACGCAGCGCTGGTGTACACCACAATGGCTGCGTGCATAGGACAGGTAGAGGGAACATGTACGTGAGGATCTGCTGCGGACGACTAGACACCACGCCGGGAAAGTGTTGATAATCGAATGCGACGTTCTTCCCTCCTCCATCCTCCTCCACCTCCGCCACCTCCTCCTCTTGCTTCTCCTCCTCCTCCTTACCCCCTGTCGTGAATCCGTCCACTTGCTTCTCGGACGGCCAATTTAGCTGGAGCCTCCTGGACGCAGATGGGAGGAGTTAGG
>CAUYUJ010001416.1:12500-65000 GCA_963575745.1 Prorocentrum cordatum
TCCGATTGCGCACAGCACGATGTGTTTTGCTGTTCGAACTTCCCGTCCGGCTACGGCAGGCGTCTGCGCATAGAGAACAGATCGGTGCAATGGGAAGGGATGAAAAGGAAGAGATCGGGTGTGAGAATGTGGCGCGGACGCACCTGGCTTGCCTCGCTCTTCTCTCCTCATACCCTTGCTTCACTTCTTTGAAGGGGCCTCAGGACACACAAATAGATACACACAAATAAAAGTATTCCCCACATTTTTTCATATTTTCTGGGTTTTTGTCTTCCCCTCCACTTCCCATATTTTCCCATATTCTCTTGGGAATCGACGATTAATTGTGTCTGCGTGTTTCTTTCCCTCCTGATTCTTGCTCCCGCCCCTGTCATCGGTCCAGGCCGATGTAAGACAGTCCAAACCTGCAGGCTGGCGTCTACGAAGCTTCGCCGGCTTCGGAGGAGGGGAGGGGTCATCGAGGCGTCCAAAACCCGGTCCACGGAGCGCGTAAACCTCTGGGAGAAGATTGCAAGGACGCTTGAAAGGATGGCTGGGGAGCTTGCAAGCTCGAGAAAGGAAGCTTGCAAAAGCTTCCGAGGAGCTTCGAAAAAGCTGCGGAAAGGCTTCCGGCACGCCCATTGGGAACGAGTGGGGAAACGCTTCGCAAGCTGCAACTTCAAGCACGGCGCTGCGAGGCTGCCTGACCAGCGCCGGAAAGACCTGCCGGGCCACCCTGTGCTGCCGGCTTCTAATCTAAAACCCTCTTAGCTCTCAGAAAGCTAACCAGGAATCAGGGGGGCACTCATGGGCCAAGCAAGGCCAGCTGAGAAGCTGGCACTACATCGTCACCCACCACAGCAGAAGTAAGTTTGGAAAGTCAGCTTGCTTCACACCCAGCAGAAGATTATTCTGGGAAGGGGGTCTCTGCAAAGCTCTGTCCTACAGTAAGCCAGATTTGTGGTCTCCCTCTGAGTCACAGTCGCTCATTTCGACTTCATTCCTTGTATTCCTCATTCCTCTTCCTCCTCCTCCTCCATCTCCCACTGGAACAAAGTTCTGGAAACGCCGAACCGATGTAGACATGGCCTCGGATTAAATATGAAGAGCAATTGCTAGCTGGTAGCGCCGACGCTTGTTAGTTCGCCACTGCGAAGCTGAAGTTTCAACCGAACACGTGTCGTCGCACGTTTCCGCTCGCGTTGCTTTCGATTGTGCGTATCCTCATCCGCTCCCGATTACCGGTTGTTCTTCGCCTCATGCTCCTGCATGTCCTCGGCCTCCACACCCGCCCCCGCTACGACGGACACACTGGTCCCACCAGCGCTCTGGGTGGAGATGGTATAACGAGTTCTTTGTTTCCCTCTTCCACGAACCCCGTCTTCCCCCTGTTCGGGGTTGGGTTTACACCTCCTCCTACCTACACCCTCCCCCTGGGTCTGGACGGGGGGGGGGGGCCAGGTAGTTAGAGCGTCCAAACATGGCCGCAGATGGCCCAAGATAGGCCAAGATGGCCTCAAAAACGGCCCGAGATATTTCAAGATGGCTCACGATGCCTTTCGACACATTCTCAACCTACTCCCAGACAGCCCCACGACGGTTCCGAGCGAAGTGCCCTCCGAGACCTCCAAGGCACCCTCCAAGAGGCCAACATCATGCCGAAACCGAATGGCATGAATGATGTGCGCCTCCTCGCCTTCCCGCTCCCGACGGACCTCCATATTGCCACACTGGGTGGCCCCAAGAGCGGCCCAAGAGGCCCCTAAGATGGCAAAAAAGAGCGCCCACCAGCGTTCTAGGAGCGCCCCAGGAGGGGCCCAGGAGCCGTTGTGTCGGCCGCCGAGAGAGGGGGCGGGGGGGGGGGGCGGGGGAGCAACTAAAGCCTTCCTCGTTTTTGAACCATGATCGCCCTGAGAGGGTGCCACGATCCCCCCAAGCAGCCCCCAAAGGACCGCCAAATGGTGCAAAAGGCTTCCAGCAGGCGCCGAGGTGGCCACGGGAGGCCTTCACGCCAGCCTCGGACGGGATTGCCAAGAGGCTCCCGGAGCGAAGCCGCCGCGGATGCCTTCTGATTGACTCGTCGCTGCGATCGTCGTATGCAACTCGCCTGAGCACAGTAACTGGGTGGGTTGTTGGGGATCTGTTGCGGTCCGCGGGCGCGCGAAGCGAGTCGAACGCCGTGCTACGGTGGGCCGCGCAGGTAGCGAAAGCTGGTGGGGATACGCGAAGCGTATAGCATGTCTACCCCCTGTGCCTATCGCGGCGCCCAGGTCAACATCTCCACCCACGCATGCGCACACATAGGTGCTCCCATCCTCACTCCTCTTCACCATGCGCATGACCGTCGCCGGTGTGATTTGTTGTTCTTGCACTCGGTTCTGGACCAGCGCGTGTGCATCCCCAACTGTCCCTCACCCCACACTCCACCATCCCTGGGTCCCGCGGGAACCGCCTCAACCCCCGAGAGCTACCTTGACCGAGCTCTCCGTATCCTCCTCCTCCTTTGCCTCCTGCCAGCGTGGACACCAATCAGTCAGTTATTCAACAGTGGATGCGAAAGCTGCGCTACATGGTTTAAGCTACGTGGTGCAATATATACATATATATATATATATGTACGTGTACGTGTATCCATATGGTGCAAGCTTTGTGGTGCAGGCTAAAATGGATCTAACGATGGTGCAAGACATGTGCTGCAACATGTTAAGTGTAAGTCAGGTGTACGCTACGCGAAGCAAACGTTGGTGTAAACTGCGTGTTGCCTTAGCTTGCGGTGCGAACTATGCGGTGCAAGCCGGTTGGTGCAAGCTGCGTGGTGTAAGCTACGTGGTACAAGCTGTGTGAGAAAGAAGCTCTGGTGCAAGTTGTGCGGCCGCCCAGCGCACGAGACGCCCCCAGGCGGGCACGAGGGGAAACCTCGGCTGCCTCACCCGGCGCACGACGTGCCCCCGAGGCAGCCGCGGGCGCACGTGGGCGGGCGCCAGGCGACACGTCGGCTGACCCGCCGAGCGCACGCTGCGCCCACGAGGCATGCGCGAGACGCCAGCGGGCCCATCCGATTCCCTCGGAAACATCTGGCGCAACCGCTGACATGAGACAGACCGCTGAGTGGATCCAGCTGTGGCGGCGGGGCCCCTCCGAGGGCAGAAGCAAGGGGGGCGAGCACGCCAGACACGGCGGCATTCGATCCACGATCCCTCCTCCCCATGCTTCCCCTGGTGCTGATTCACTGAAATTGAACCACAAGGGCGCGCTGATACACAACATGCAGATACATCACAACCACACGCAACGTGGGAGGATAATACACAACAGCAGGCCATCGAGTGCAGTCGGGGGCGAACATTCCACAGACATGGTTCTCGCAGCAGGGGCCAGGCGACACGAGGAGTGCCGCGAGATCCTCCTCCTCCTCCTCCTCCTCCTCCTCCTCCTCCTCCTCCTCCTCCTCCTCCTCCTCCTCCTCCTCCTCCTCCTCCTCCCTCCTCCCCTCCTCCTCCTCCCTCCTCCTCCCTCCTCCTCCTCCTCCTCCTCCCTCCTCCTTCCCCCTCCCCCTCTCCTCTCCTCCTCCTCCCTCCTCCTCCTCCCCTCCTCCTCCTCCTCCTCCTCCTCCTCCTCCTCCTCTCCTCCCCTCCTCCTCTCTCCTCTCTCCTCCTCCTCCTCCTCCTCCTCCCTCCTCCTCCTACCTCCTCCTCCTCCTCGCTCCTCCTCCTCCTCCTCCTCCTCCTCCTCCTCCTACCCTCCTCCTCTCCTCCTCCTCTCCTCCTCCTCATCCTCCTCCCTTCCTCCTCCCTTCCTCCTCCTCTCCTCCTCCTCCTCCTCCTACTCCCTCTCCTCCTCCACTCTTCCCTCCTCCTCTCCTCCTCCTCCTCCTCCCTCCTCCTCCTCCTCCTCCTCCTCCTCTCCTCCTCCTCTCTCCTCCTCCTCCTCCTCCTCCTCCTCCTCCTCCTCCTCTTTCCTCCTCCTCCTCCTCCTCCTCGTCTTCCTCCTCCCCTCCCTCTCCTCCCCCCCTCCCGCCACCGTGGCCCTCGGGGTGTCCTGTTGCTCGCCTGCTTCATGGCACCGTCACCTGGGAGCTCGCCGAGCTCCTCGACGCGGGGGGGGGGCGGGGGAGGAGGAAGAGGAGGAGGAGGAGGAGGAGGAGGAGGAGGAGGAGGAGGAGGAGGAGGAGGAGGAGGAGGAGGAGGAGTGGAGGAGGAGGAGGAGAGGAGAGAGCAGGGAGGAGGAGGAGGAGGAGGAGGAGGAGGAGGAGGAGGGAGGAGAGGAGGAGGGGGAGGAGGAGGAGAGAGGAGGAGGAGGAGGAGGGGGGGAGGAGGAAAAGGAGGAGGGAGAGGAGGAAGGCGAGGAGAAAAGGGATGAGGAGGAGGCGGAGGAAGAGGAAGGGATGGATGAGGAGGAGCAGGAGGGGGACCAGTGCAAATGCAAACTCAAGTCGCATCAGCGGTGTTGCCATAAACCCTCCCTCCACATTCCCTCGTCACAGGTCCATCCCAAGTATATACATCTACAGATCTTTACTGCGGACAATGCCCTATTGGAAGACAACCGTGCGAGAATCCCCGAACGCGGCCAACGCACAATTCCTGGCACCTCAACGCCGCGGATCAGCGCGCCTCTGCTGCGCCCTGCCATGCCCGAATCGTGCCAGGACGCCATCCGTGCGACCTCAACACTGTGAATCAGCAATCTTGTTGCGCCCTAACAAATCTCAGTCGTGCCGGAGCACCGTTCCTTACGCCGCGAGGATATATGCACCGACGCCAGCCGAAGGATTTTGCTTGTACCTTCAGGGTGGGCGGCGGTGTATAAAGTCGCTGGCTCCCAGCGATGGTTTATACGCCGCGACCCTCCCCTGAGGCCCAAGGGCGATCCATTGGAGGGTGTCCGTGTGCAGCTTCTGTGGCGGATTCCTGGGGCCTCGTCCATCCGATTCCTGCGCACGGCGGCAGGCTTGTGGGACGGACGTTCGCGGCGCTGAGGGAGGGAGGGAGGGAGTGAGGGAGGGAGGAGGAGGAGGAGGAGGAGGAGGAGGAGGAGGAGGAGGAGGAGGGGGGGGAGGAGGAGGGGGAGGGGGAGGGGGACAAGCTAGGTGCGCTCGCGTCATATCTGACGTCCTACCCCTCCCTCCCATCCCTTACCATGGCGCTGATTTTCTCTATCCGCGGACGCGTGTCGTAGCGGACCTGTGGCTCCGCGCGCGCGTGCGTAGTGGGTGGTGGTGCGCGTGCGTGCGTGCGTGCGTGTGTGCGTGGTTGTGGTGGTGGTGGTGGTGGTGGTGGTGGTGGTGGTGGTGGTGGTGGTGGTGGTTGGTGGTGGTGGTGGTGGTGGTGGTGCGGCGCGGTGGTGGCGAGCGGATGGGCGCGCGAGAAAGAGGCCCGCACTGGGGCGAGAACGCCATCCTGAACGACGGAGGCCAAACACCGATCCGAAAATGAGGCCCACGCTGCAGCGGGAGCACGATTCGGAACGATTCAGGAGCAGAAATGAGGCCAGCGCCTCAGCGAGAGCAGCATTTTGAAAAAAACGCAGGCGAAAACCCGTTTCCCGGGAATCCTGTGTGTAAAAAACAATACGCGGGGGGGGGTCGGATATCTTCGGGACGCCATCAGGAGAAGTGGGAGAGTATTTTCATATTGTGTAATTGTGGAGGGGGAGGAGGAGGCGGAGGAGGAGGAGGAGGAGGAGGAGGAGGAGGAGGAGGAGCAGGAGGACGAGGAGGAGAAGGAGGAGGAGGAGGAGGAGGAGCAGCGAGAACAGCATGTTGGAGACGAGCTGTCCTCCCTCCGTGGAGCAGTTGCAGCGTGTGCCACGGATGTGCGCGGCGCAGGGGGCGGGAGCCGCCGTCTCAAAACCGGGCGGCTTGCCATCCGTGCAACAGTTTCAGCCGTGTGTCACGAATGCGCGCGGCATCGAGGCGATGCCCACGTTGTGACAGCCGCCCGCCCACCGTGGAAATGCTGCACACGCTTACAAAACGAACGAGGGCCGCGTGTTGAAAACGGCCTGGCCTCTACAAGCGAAGCTGTTGCAGATCTCAAACCGTGAGATCAGAACGAATCAGGAAATTGTCTCAGGCGACGTGCCCGGCTCACCCTACTGACACGTCTGGGGCTGCGACCGGGATGAGTTGTTCACAAGGAGCCGGGATGGGGGAGAAGGAGGAGGAGGAGCGGGATGCTGAGGCGGTGTCGCCCCCTTTTGGCCCTGCTAGTTCGTCTCACCCGTTGGCGCGGGAAGTTGTTCGCCAGTTGCGACGGCAATGCGTTCGCTTTTCACAGGTGTTGCAGGCTTCTTGTTTGGGAATGGATCTGGGGGCTAGGGGGGGTCAGCCAGGTCGAAGAAACGAGGCCCAGGAAGAACAGCAGCACATCAAACTCAGGAGTGCCACCGTAGCGAGCAAACAATATCGCATCACTAGGCGCATCGAACGAGCTGGTCCGCAAACATCGTCTAGTTACGGTTTGGCGACCCACGGAGCGGTGGGCACCCAGCTTCTTATTTCGCGTAGGAGGCTCGCAGCAGTTGCAGGTGCGAGCAAGAGAAGCATGTCTCACAACCACGTTGGACATTTGCGCGCCTGGAGCTGACCCAGGATTAGCGTTACCAATAGGAGTGATGAAATAATGGTGAGATTGCTGGATCCGGTACCCTCATACCTGGGCAGGTATTGCGAGGCCGTGGGATAAGGTTGTTCAGAAGTTCCGGGGCCTTGCGTTGAATCAACATTCGAAGCGCATCAATGGACCGACAGGAGCCACAATTTCGCATCTCCTCCAGGCAGGGTGGAACCCTGTTGCGCCTTCTGGGTGGCGCGGACCTGTCATCCTCAGGGGATCCCTCTTGTGAGTGGACGTTCGACGCAGACGGGCTGGCATATACTTCTGAAGCGCAAGATAGTTCAGATGTTTATGCTCGGAATATTGGGTGGTTTCCGTGGCAGGAGGCATCCAAACAGTCTTGTGGGTCAGGTATGCAAGATGGGGTGGGGCAATCTGTCTTTTTGCCGACTCCTTGAGCAGCTCGAGCGTGTGCAGAAAGGCCGCCAACTGGCTGCAGTTCTTCTTTTCATAACTGTCGGAGGGTAGTGGGTTCGGGACAGGACGAAATGTGCGATCGGACTCGATGTTTCGGACTTGTGTTCGCGGTGTTTCAAGGAGGCCGGAACTCCCCCTCAATGGCCACTGGACCTGCGAGTGGAATCACGGACATCCGATTTACATTCACACAGACGAGATGGTACCAGCTGCCGCAGCTCATGGGGACACCGACTCATGTTTCTGGTATCGGGGATTACTGCTGGCAGGGGGGACGCAGGTACGAACCACCCACGACGGACGAGCAATGGTCATATTCGGCGCATTTTCGCAACAGTCTGGGACCAGGTGCTTTGGGCGAGGGCTCACAGGCCAAACCGCCTGCGATCTTTGGAGACGCCTCTGGAGGCAAGGGTGGTTCGGATCCCACGCTGAATTGTGCGGGTCCGTCTTGCCATTGGGATCGCCGTCTCTCGGGATCCTTCCGTTTCGGGGCCCGTGGTCCTGGGACTCCTGGCGGGAGGCACCAACCCGTGGTTCGGGGAGAACTCCTGTGTTGGGCTTAGGCTATGCAATTTTCCGCGAAGCTGGCATATTCTAAGGCCGACCGCGACGACGTCGTCCAGGGTTGGCGCGCGCGCGCGTACGTTTATCACACCGCACGGCGAGCAGGCGGACCTGTCGAAAACAATGAGCACCATGATGAAAGAAAGAAAGAGGAAGAGAAAGAGAGAGCTGTCGCTCCCATAATCAGGTCGTGTTTTGTCCCAACCATCCTGTGGTGTTGGGTCCTCGTTTTGAAGAGACAGTCCCCGCGTTCCCCCCTTCCTTCCTCCCCCTCCTCCCTCCCCCCTGCGTTTCACCCACCCAGTATAGCGTTTCGTAGCCCCATACGGAGCTCCACATGCCCCCAGTGGGACCGCCCGCATGCGTCCCGGAAACCCTCTTTGGCATTTTCACCCACCCAGTACAGCGCTTCGTGGCCCCGTAAGTATCTCCACCGAAGGCCCCACCAGCGGGATCGCCCACATGCGTCCCAGAAGCCCAATTTGGCACTTTCACCCACCCAGTACAACGTTTCGTGGCCCGTAGTGAGCTCCACCGAAGCCCCCAGTGGGACCGCCCGCATGCGCCCCGGAAGCCCAATTTGGCATTTTCACCCACTCAGTACAACGCTTCGTGGCCCCATAGGGAGCGGGCAAAGCCACCCTCTCCGAGAATCCTGTCGGGCCAGATCTCCACTTCGTCGTTGGCGATGAGCCACTGTTCCACGCGGCCCATTGCACGGATGTGCTCAAACGACGCCTGCTCAAGCTTGATGTTGAAAGCCATTTCGCTCAGGATCGTCTCTGGCTGCGACCGCCCAGTGCTTGCCACTGCGAACCGCTCCGAACCGAGCTCCGCGCCCGGCGCGGACGAAGAGGCGTCGGCCCGGGCCAGCCGAAAATCTGCTCGGCAGCCCAGCTGCCTCTCGGCCAGAAGGCTAACGAACAACTCGCGCTAATTCTTCTCGTTGGACCGCTTCCCAATAGCGGCAAGCACCGTGAGCGCCAGGAGCCCCAGGACGGTATGGGGCACCATATTGGGGCTCGGGCTGCCAAGCCACAGCGCGAGCGTGGGGCATGCCACGACCGCAACGAGCTCCATGGGAATGGGCATCACCCAGCGGATTGGCATCATCAGGTGCAGAGAGGTAGCGATGCAGTCGATGAGCAGCACCACGAGACCGTCGGTGCCGCCCAAGTCCATTCCCCGAATTGCTTCCGGGCCATCATTCCCGAACGCCCGCGCGACGTAGTGTCCCGGGTGTAACACCATGGCAATCGCGACGCATACGCATCCAATCACAATCAACATCTCCAATACATCGGTGCTGATGATGTCGCGCATGGCTAGCAGTCTCCCAACGCCAAGGGCAATGTTCAGGATCAGCATGGAACCCAGAAAAAATAGCATCTGACACCTGCTCAACTGGTAGGCCTCCGTCGTGTGGTACTGGGATGTGTCCCAGAACCTGTGGGCCAGATTGCCCATGACGAGAACGAAGCAGATCATGGATATTATATGAACGGTGTTGTGGCACGGCTGCGGCTTTCTGGTGCGAGCGAACCCCTTCTCTAGCATTGGGTCAAATAACCTCATGGTGAGGCGATCGATGCCGTTGACATACCTCGGTCCCAAGCTGCAGGGCCACCGCATGTCATAGCATGGCGCCCCCCTGGACCGTCGCGAAGTGCACCCGCCATGATCAGCACCTCTCGGACACAGGCTCGTTGATTTTGAGCCCGCCTTGCCTTGAACCAAAATGGCTACGGATAATCAGATCGTGGTAATGATAGCTCCGTCTAACATCGAGACGCCCGAGATCGTCCGACGAGGGTTGCCTGGGTGGTGGGTTGCGGAGCATCGCGTTGTCGACCATTTGTCAGAAACAGCGGAGGAAACAAGGTTGCCAGCTGGTCAGAGGTCCAGAGTCTTGGACACCGAAAAGAGGGCGGCTCTGGTTCGGAAGCACTTCGCGAAATCCGCGCTGGAGGCTGCGGTTAAAAGCTTACCCTTCGCAAGAAGGGAAACCATTCTGGCACTTGTGGCCCCCAGCTCGGGGATCTTCTGACCCGGGTCAATCCAGACCCGGGTCAGCAGGAAACCAATAACTGCAATGCAGGAAAAAAAATGCAACGCAGGTCTTCGCAAACCCGGGTCAGCCAATATGCGCGGCCGCCTTGCGGCCACGAGCGGCTCGCTAACCCGGGTCAGCCAGAGGGGGTCTTCGCAGGATCCTGCAGGATCTGGTGCCCTGGCTGACCCCCGTTTGCATTGACCCCCGTCTCAAGGCTCCCGACCAGCTCCCGTCCCTGCTGTGCCAGTGCCTCACTCTTCCCTCCCCCTGCCCACAGGGGCGACATCTCCTGCTCCGTCGGTGGTGGCCATGTTCCCGTCTGCCCACTGGTGGTCCGAGGAAGCCTGCGATGCCAGGTGCGCAAGACTTCGGCTTCCACGGCCACTCGCACGGAGTGGCTGTCCACCCCGCGCTCCACATTGGAGGCGGCAGGGGGGCAGAGGGCGTTTAGATCACCTCGGGAGTCTCAAGTCCACCTCGGGGGGTGGGCACTCCTCCGCACGAGTAGATGTTTCGCAAAGTTTCTCGAGTTTGGCGTTGTGGTCGGTGCGGGCCCGGCGAATTCGCTCGTTGGCCGCTGCGCGTGACCCCTCCGGAGTCACCAAGCAGTGGGGCGGGAGCGGGCACGTCGCGTCTGCTTCATCTGACATTGTTCTGGAGCCCGGTGCTTCGATATTCCCTCCTCGCCCCCTACTCCTCGTTCCCTCCTGCTCCCCCCTTCTCTTCTCCTCCCTCCTCCCTCCCTCCCTCCCTCCTCCCCTCCCTCCTCCCTCCCTCCTCCTCCCCCTCCCTCCCTCCCTCCTCCTCCTCCCCCCTCCCTGTGCGGTGACGCTCGGCAAGCCCTGGCGTGGCTGACATAGATCCAGCGGGGCGGTTGTTCTTCCACGCTATGGTGCGAACGCGGCCCCAAGGGTCGGAGTCGCAACCGCAGGTCCTGTGTGCAAGGCCGATTCCCTCCTCCCTCCTCCTCCTCCCTCCCTCCCTCCCTCATCCCTCTTCCCCCTCCTCCTCCCTCTTCCTTCCTCCATCCCTCCTCCCTGTTCCCTCCCCTCTCCCTCTCCCTCCCTCCTCCCCCCTCCCTCCTCCCTCACTCCCTCCTCCCTCCTCCCCCTCCTCCCTCCCTCCCCCCCCCCCCCCCCTGTCCCCTTTCGCTCCGCCGCCCGTGCCCGCGGCCCCCCCGCGGGCGCGGGGCTCCACGACGGCGCCCGTCAGCGAGAGGGCCTCGGAGCGCCGCGGGAGCCGGGCACGCCAGGGGAGGGAGGGAGGAGGCAGGGAGGAGGCAGGGAGGGCAAGAGGCAGGGAGGAGGCAGGACGGAGGAGGGAAAGAAGCGCAAGAGCAGGATGGGGGGGGGGGGAGGAGGAGGGAGGAGGGAGGCGGGAGGAGGGAGGAGGAGGAGGGAGGAGGTCGAGGAGGAGGAGGAGGAGGAGGAGGAGGAGGAGGAGGGAGGAGGAGGAAAGGGAGGAGGAACAGCGGGGGTGAGGAGGAGGAGGAGGAGGAGGAGGAGGAGGAGGAGGAGGAGGAGGAGATGGGAGGACGAGGAGGAGGAGGAGGAGGAGGAAGGAGGTGGAGGAAAGGAGGAAAAGGAAAGAGGAGAAAGAGGGAGGAGGGACGAGGACGAGGCGAGGAGGAGGAGGAGGAGGAGGAGGAGGAGGAAGAGGAAGAGGAAGAGGAAGAGGAGGAGGAGGAGGAGGAGGAGGAGGAGGAGGAGGAAGGAGGAGAAGCAGTCGGAGGAGGAGGAACAGGGAGGAAGAACAGGGAGGAGGGAGGAGGAACAGGGAGGAGGAGCAGGGAGGAGGAACAGGGAGGAGGAACGAGGACGAGGCGACGAGAAGGAGGAGGGGGAGGAGGAGGGGAAGGTGGAGCAGGGTGGACACAGGCCTCCTTTCCCGGCGGACTGTGGCTCGCCGCCTGCGGCCACCGCCCGGAGGCCCTCCGGGGGGCCCGGGGCCGCTCCCGGGAGAAGAGTGAGAACCGCTCCCGCGGAAGGGAGAGACACTTGGGGACGAAGAGCCGCTCCGAAGGAAGGGGGCCAGACATCTTTGAAGGGGCCCTGGGACACACGCACACACACACACACACACATATATATATATACACACAAATAAGACGACTCCCCATATATTTTCTTATATTTTCTGGGTTTTTGTCTTCCCCCCCACTTCCCATATTTTCGCATATTTTCTGGGGAATCGACGATTAATTGTGTCTGTGTGTTTTTTTCCCTCCTGAAACTCGGGGTCGATCTGGCGAACACACACAGACACTGGCGGCGCGTGCGACGGGGTGATTCGGGGAGGGGGGGGGAAGGCTTCTTGGGAGGAGGCTGCTTCTGGGAGGCCCCTTCCCCCCTAACCCCCCGTGCCCCCCTGTTCTGCGCGTCGCCGAACACAGACATCACGACGCTTCCGGGTGGGAAACCGGCGGCCTGGACACGAGTCACCACGCCGTCGTGGGCATCCCTCCCCCGCTCCCTTCCTCGCTGACCCTCCTGCTCCTGCTCCCTCCTCCTCCTCCTCCTTCTCCTCCTCCTCCTCCTCCTCGTCATCCTCCTCGTCCTTCTCCTCATCCTCGTGCTTCCAATGAGGGAAAACCTCCTCTTCCCTTGCGTCCTCCTCCCTGCTTCCGTCCTCTGTCGCCTCCGGCCCAGTCCCTCGTAGTCCTTCTCTTGCTTCTTCTGCTCCTGCACCTGCTCCTCCTCCTCCTCCTCCTCCTCCTTTGTCGCCTCCTCCTCCTCCTCTTCCTCCTCCTCCTTCTCCTCTTCCTCCTCCTCCTCCTCCTCCTCCTCCTCCTCCTGCTGCTCCTCCTCCTCCTCCGGTTGCTCCTCCTCCTCCTCCTCCTCCTCCTCCTCCTCCTCCTCCTCCTCCTTTTCCTCCACCTCCTCCACCTCCTCCTCCTTCTCCTGTTCCTTCTCCTCCTGTTCCTTCTCCTCCTTCTCCTCCTCCTTCCCCCCCTAGTCTCCTGCGGTCTACGCGGCAGGCGGGCCTCGCCCCCTTCGTGGGTCAAAGGTGCCCATTGGCCTGCGGCGCGGGGATCGGAAGGACACGATGAGGAGGAGACCAGGAGGAGGACAAGAAGGAGGAGGACAGGAAGGAGTAGGACAAGGAGGAGGTGGGAGGGAATGAGGGGGGGAGGAGTGAGCAGATGGACCAGGACGGGAGTAGAGAGCAGATGGACCAGGACGGGGGAGGTGGAGGATGAGTATGCGAAAGATGTGGGAGAGGGGGAAGGATAGCATACAGCATTTGAAGGAAGAGGAGGCGGGGAGAGAGAAGGATGCTGATAATAGGGGCGAAGAAGGACGGAGAAGAAGGAGGAGGAGGAGGAGGAGGAGGAGTGCACACCAGAGGGCGAGAGGGGCGGGGTTGGATCATTTCGGATCTCACTTGAGTCCGTGGGCACGGCCTCTTCGGCTAGACTGACCGGGCGAAAGGCGACCCCTGGAGAGGCGCTGTCCTGCCCCAGCCCCCGGCCACCGCGGAAAGGCCCGAGAGGGGGAAGAGGATGGGCAAGGAGGAGGAGGAGGAGGAAGAAGATGATAGTCAGGAGGGACATGAGGAGGACGAGGAGGAGGAGAATGAGGAGGAGGAGGGAGATGTCAGGGGAGAGGGGCGAGCAGGGGAGAGAGGCTGGATGCGCCCGCGCCGTATCCAACATCCGACCCCTCCCAGCCATCCCTCTTCATCCCCGCACGGCGGTCGTAGGACTTGATAAGGTGCTCTGCGCGATCGTCGAGACATGAGGGGGAGGAGGAAAAGGAATATGGGAAGGAGCAGCAACAGCAGCCTGGAGGGTGGACGAGGGGAAAGGGAGGGGGGGAAAAAGGGCGACGACGAGGAAGGACTCGGGTCCAGAAGTGTGTGCGGCCGGCGCCGGGGACGGCGCCGGCCCGAGACGGCGGAAGCAGCGCCAGCCCAAACGACGGAGGCAGCGCGTCATCACCACGCCCTGGCATGATGCGGGCCCAAATGCGGTTTCACGGAGCTGGTCGGGCGTGTACTCCATCGAGTTGATCCTCGAGCACTGGAGCACTCTTGAGCCAACAGCGGCTACGGGATCAGCAGGCGGAGGACCGCGATAGGGGAACAAGCAACGAACAAGAGCATAACGGCTCGGAGCTCCGCGCGGTCCTTGCCAGATCGGCGCGGGACTCCGAGCCATTGCGTTTGTGGCATTGCTTGCTTGGCTTACCACGATGAAGACGCCAAGACGCCAAGCACGAACGTCCGCACAAGACGCCGAGACGAACGTTAGCTAGCACAAGCTCGCAAGGAACGCCAAGACGAACGTCAGCACAAGACGCTAACACGAGCGTTAGCACGCGACGCCAAGACGAACGTTGACATAAGCCAAGACGAACGCTATGTATTCTCGCAGGGAACGCCAAGACGAACGACAGTATAAGCTCGCACAGCACGGCGGACAACGCCAGGGCGGCGTCCTCGCAGAGCTCGCAACGAGGCGGACATCCAGGAAATCTTGTCACGCCCTGGCCGGCCCCCCCCCCCCCTCGAGGAGGAGGAGGAGGAGGAGGAGGAGGAGGAGACAGGAGGAGGAGGAGGAGCAGGAGGAGGAGGAGGAGGAGTAGAACGAGGAGGAGGAGGAGGAGGACGAGGAGGAGGAGGACGAGGAGGAGGAGAGAGGAGGAGGAGGAGGAGGAGGAGGAGGAGGAGGAGGAGGAGAATGAGATTCCTCCTAGCCCTGATTCCCGCCTCATGTAGCACGTGCCTGCAAGCTTCCAGCCTCTCCTCCCGCTCGACCGCTGGGTACACCTCCCTGGGGATCTCCGCCGCCTCCTCCTCGAGCTCCGCTGCCCCGAAGAGCCAGGCAGGCGCCGAGAGTTGCGCATCCGAGGTCGGCGCTCACCGAGGCCAAGAGAAACCAGGGCGTGATCACCGCACCAGCTCGGGTCTCCACCCCCTACCACCCCCGTCGTAAGGTGTCAGCCTCTACGACCCGCAAGGGAACCAGTGACGCATATGCGGTCGAATCTCGCCACGGGAGTAGCATGCTGACCCACCTCCTCCTGTTGTGTAAGAAGATATTGCTAGTCTTCACAAGATTTAGAATAGTATGCCAGCCACACAACTCGGACACCACGAGAAATAGCATGAGAGGTTCCGTCCCTATACTGCCTAGACCCTGTTGTGGCGTAGTAGCTGGCCGCCTGCAATGATGCGCACAGCCTCGCACTGCTCAAGCAGATGGGCCCGAATCTGTCGAAGCAGGTCACGCTTAGCAGGACTGGGGTGCGAGGAGAAAATCTGAAGGCTGCAAGCCTGCCAGACGCCAACAGGACAACGGACAGCGAATATGACAACAGCAACTGATGGTGCCAAACTGCTGGGCAAATTCTGGCGATAGAGAAAGCAAAAGATCACCTGCCCGCGCTTCATCACAGAAACGTCCACAACAAATGTGGCGCGGGAGATCTCTCTGAACTGATGCCGTGTCCCCGTCCGAGCCGTGCACCCACTGAAGACAGAAGATGTCATTCAAGCCGATCAATCGACGAAGCTTGGAACACGTGATCTCCTGAACTCCGTGCTCCCCATGAACACTCCCAAGGAGAGCTTTCGCATTCCAAGAAAATCCGAAAACGGTCTGGGTTAAAAATACGGCGATCTGGTCTCAACGTCGGAAGTGTCCTCATAATCCCCATCCTATGGAAAGCTCACTCGGGACATGATCGGCGCGGCCCCCTGCGTGGACATGCTGGAGTTGCCAAGGTCAGCGTCGGATGGTGTGATGTGGTAGGACTGGCCGGCCTCCCCAACCTTGAAGATCTCGCACGCCGCGGCGGCGCTCGAGATGCACACGGTGCCCGTCGTTGTACACGTTGGTGCTAAACGCTGATACGCAGTCTGCCCTCAAGCGGCGTTCAATCAAGCGCTGCTTTGTCATCTTCCATCAGTGAGAGAAAACGGACCCATGTTTCCGAACTTCGAGTGGCCTGTGGAAACCATCACGGACCTGATAGACAGGCTTACCTCGCGGGTCCGCCCAGTCGAACGTGATGAAGGTGATGGAGACATGTTAGAAGTTGCACTGCAATGTTGATAGGAAAGATGAGGTAATTGGAGAAAAAACATGATACGGAGATCTAGCTTGACACTCTGATTGATGGAATCGTGTACGATGTGGCACATGCAGTGGCACGTGAACTGAGACGCGATGAGCGTTCTGGAAAAAAACTCGAAACCAAACTTTGAAATCCTCATCACCGTTGGAACTAGAAGTGCCGCCACGTTCTGTCTGAGCGCCACTCTGCCTCCCAGAAGAAGGCGATGGGATAGGAGAGGACTCGCGAAGCTGCTACAAGTGATCGGAAATAGCATAGATGTGGGCCTTGACTGCCCTCACTGATTGGTTGATGGGCTCAGATTTGCAGTGCTCCAATTTCTGTGACTCTAGAGTGTGAGTGTTTGAAGATGTGGACGTGCGTGTTGATAGATTTGCGAATATTGTTCAACTCAACCTCGAAGGACTGCTCCATGTGCTCGATTCTCTGGATGGTGTCCGTGACCTTGCCAATGAGGTCCTGCAACCAGCTCGGGGGGACGGTCAGGCGTAGGACACTTAGAGCTCGTACGGCTCTCGTCTCTCGGGCCGAGACTGCATTCAAAAGGCGCATGGTGAGCAGGGAAGAGGAAGAGAAGGAGGAGGAGAGGAGGAGGAGGAGCAGCAGCAGGAGGAGGAGCAAGAGGAGGAGGAGCAAGAGGAGGAGGAGGAGGAGGAGGAGGAGGAGGAGGAGGAGGAGGAGGAGGAGGGGCGTGGGGTGCAGGGAGGTGGGAGAAACAAAAGGAGGACCGAGGGAGGCGAGGAGGGCCAATGCAGAGGGAGGAGAGCCTCCGCCCTGCCCCGCAGGGCGTGGGCCTCTGTGAACCACCAGGTGGATACAGTACTCCGGCCCGTCGCCCTGCGCAGGCTCGAACCGCAGCGCCTCCTGGGGGAGGCCCTCCCTGCGCCTCCGCCGCCCCCATCCGCCCCCGCCCCCCCCCTCTCGAGTGACCTCGACCTCCTCGTCCCTAACCTCGACCTCTTCTCCATCTCCTGCCTCGGTCTTCCCACGCCTCCCTCTCTTCCTGCTCATGGCTTGTCCTCGGGAGCAGAAACAGCTGGAGGAGGAGCAGCAGCAGCAGGAAGAGGAGTGAAAAGGAGGAGGAGGAGATGGGGGAAAAGGAAGACAAGAAGAAGTGACCGTAGCTGAGAGCGCGAGCGCCCCTACGAGCGACAGGCTGCCGGAACAATGGGACACGCGACTCGGACAGCGACGCAGCCAGGGCATGAGGCGCCGGGTCGAAGGCCAACTTCTGCTTGCTTGTTGTGAATATGGAAGGCCAACGCAACAGGAGGAGAAGGAGGGGGAGGAGCAGCAGCAGTAGCGGGAGGAGGGGGGAGCGGAAGAGGGGGAGAGGAGGGGAGTGGGGGGGAAGAAATGGGAAGAGGGGGGGGGAACGCGGAAGATCAGAGGAAGAAAGTGCGGACAGAGATTCAGAGCTCCAACGCCGCATTTTAGTCCACAGCGTGGACCCCCATTGGTCTGGAACCCTTCCATCCCGCAGGCAGTTTACTGGTGGGCCCGGTCCCTTGAGCAAGGGCCCCCGATGTCCGCTGAGAACTATCCAAAACCATTCGTCGTGTTTCTGGTGACAACTCGAGGATGTCTGCGAAGAGAAAACTGTTGGTTGGCGCCCTCCATGGGCTGTGAATCGGTGCTGCGGGGACGGCGACCAGAGCAGCCGGGAAGGGAGGCCTTCCTCGGCTCAACTTGCTCAGCCTCCGCGTCCAGCCCCCCGGTGGCCGCTGACAGCTTTCGAAAACCCTTCGTCGTGGCTTCGGTGACAACGCGGGGATGTCTGGGGAGAGAGGGGATGAACTGAGCCGCCCCGATAGGCAACGCGCAATCCGCAGCGTGCTGACACGGAGCTCCACACGCAGATTGAAAACGTACGTCCGGCGCGATACGGTCACCAAAACGTGGGCCAACACTTTCTTTACCCTCCAGCGAAGCCCAGTGGCACAGGAGGACACAGACGAGGAGGAGGAGGAGGAGGAGAAGGAGGAGGAGGAGGAGGAGGAGGAGGAGGGGAGGAGGAGGAGGAGGAGGAGGAAAAGGAGAAGGAGGAGGAGGAGGAGGAGGAGGAGGGGGAGGGGAGGAGGAGGAGGAGGAGGAGGAGGAGGAGGAGGAGGAGGGAGAGGAGGAGGAGGAGGAGGAGGAGGGGAGGAGGGGGGAGGAGGAAGAGGAGGAGGAGGAGGAGGAGGAGGAGGAGGAGGAGGAGGGGGAGGAGGAGGGGGAAGGGGCCCGGGGAACAAAAAAGCCACCTCCGGCGAACTATAGTGCGGCAGGCCGGGGCGCCCCTGCGGCCAACGCGGCGGGCCGCCGCGCGCCCCCCGGCCAACGCGGTGAGCCAACACGCGGCACGTGAGCACGGACGTGCTGGACACGCACGTGCTGCGCTGCGCAGCACGGGCGTCGCAGCCCAGGGGGGAGGAGCCCGCGGCGGCGGCGGCTCGGAGGGGGGCACGCCGGTTACACAGGAGGAGGAGGAGGAGGAGGAGGAGGCGGAGGAGGAGGAGGGAGGAGGAGGAGGAGGAGGAGGAGAGGAGGAGGAGGAGGAGGAGGAGGAGGAGGAGGAGAGGAGGCGGGGGAAAAGGAGGAGGAGGAGGAGGAGGAGGAGGAGGAGGGGGAGGAGGGGGAAAAGGAGGAGGATCAGAAGAGGGAAAAGGAGGAGGAGGAGGAGGAGGAGGAGGAGGAGGAGGAGGAGGAGGAGGGAGCAGGAGGAGGAACTCGGAGGTCCGCGCGGACTTCTCGGATCGGCGCTGGACCCCCCTGGCGGCGCCTCCGGCGCCGCCCCTGGCGCGCTCCGCGCGCCATTGAGGGGGTCCAGCGCAGATCCGAGAATTCCGCGCGGACCTCCGAGTTTGTATGTTTATGTCATTGCCCGTTCCCCTACAGATCTTGAAGCAACACGTGCAATGTACCATCGCTCGGACGTGCATTCCCCGTGCATTTGTCGGTTTCGTGCGCGTTTTTTGGTTGGAGGGGTCAGATAAGCCACGTTGCTCCTCGTTTGTCCTCGCCGAGAAAGACATGAAACACGTCCGCGCGATGCCAAGAGAATAACTCTGAGCGTGCGGTCGCCTCGTTGGCCTCTGGAGGCCTGTAAGGGCCCTCGGCGACCTCCATGGAGCTATGCCGCTCCGTGCCTTTGCTCCCCCAATCACGGCATCCCCCCCGATTCTGGCAGCCCGAACCGTGCGCTGGTGGTCCCAGGATCGCCGTGGAACCGCTTCGGGAGGACCTCGGAGCGCTCTGAGGCGAATCCTGTTGCTTGCCATCGCTCGGACGCCCATTCCCTGTGCATTTGTCGGTTTCGCGCGTGATTTTTTTGCTCGATGGTCCAGGATGGTCCTCGATGGTTCTCGCCGAGAAAATATTGCACACGTCCGAGCGACGCCAGGGTTGAGCTTCAGCTGTCGGAGCGCCTGGCTCGCCCAGAGCTGGCTGCAAGCAAAACGTGCTGGGAGCTCCAGCAGCTCGAGCTGCAGAGCCGGTCCACTTCTGTCAGGGGGGGGGGGGGGGGAAACGCAGACACAATTCATTGTCGAAACCCAGGAACATGTGGGAAAATATGGGAAGTGGGGGAGAAGACAATTATCCTGGCGAAGGACCCAACCATATGCAGTTGTGGGTACCGCAATTGTGAACATCTTCTTCGGTGAAACTCCCGATGGGGCCACGAAGCGCTGCACTGGGTGGGGGGGAACGCTGTTCTGGGTGAGTGGTGTGTCAAGTAAGGTTTCCGGGACGCATGCGGACGGTTCCACTGGGGGCTTCGGTGGAGTTCCCTATGGGGCCACGAAACGCTGTACTGGGTAAGTGAAAATGCCAAATTGGGCTTTCGGGACGCATGCGGACGGTCCCACTGGAGGCTTCGGTGGCAATCCCTATGGGGCCACGAAGCGCTGTACTGAGTAAGTGAAAATGCCAAATTGGGCTTCCGGGACGCATGCGGACGGTCCCACTGGGGGCTTCGGTGGAGCTCGCTAAGGGGCCACGAAACGCTGTATTGGGTGGGTAAAAATACCACGTTGGGTTTTCGGGACGCATGTGGACGGTGGCACTGGGGCCTTCGGTGGAGCTCCCTACGGGGCCACGAAATTCTGGACTGGGTGGGTGAAAACGCCACAATGGGTGTTTCGGGGCGCTTGCGGACGGTCCCACTGGGGCTCCCTATGGAGCCACGAAGCGCTGTACTGAGTGGGGGGACGCATGTGGACGGTGGCACTGGGGCCTTCGGTGGAGCTCCCTATGGGGCCACGAAGCGCTGTACTGAGGGGGGGGGACGCATGTGGACGGTGGCACTGGGGCCTTCGGTGGAGCTCCGCATGGGGCCACGAAACGCTGTACTCAGTGGGGGGGCGCATGTGGACGGTGGCACTGGGGCCTTCAGTGGAGCTCCCTATGGGGCCACGAAACGCTGTACTGAGTGTGGGGGACGCATGTGGACGGTGGCGCTGGGGCCTTCGGTGGAGCTCCCTATGGGGCCACGAAGCGCAGTACTGAGTGGGGGGGACGCATGTGGACGGTGGCACTGGGGCCTTCGGTGGAGCTCCCTATGGGGCTACGAAGCGCTGTACTTGGTGGGTGAAACGCAGGGAGGAAGGAGGAGGGGGAGGAGGAGGAGAGGAGGTACGCGGGGACCGTCTCTTCAAAACGAGGACCCAACACCACATAATGGTTGGGAAAAACACAGAAAAGATTGGAAAATATGGGGAAGCTTGGGATTTGTGTGCATTTATTTGTGCGTCCCTGGGCCCCTTGGTTCTGGGCTTGCCGCGGCAGTCGGCGAGGAAGACAGGGGGGCGTGCCCAGGGACGTGCCGCGCGGCGTGGCCAGGTGGACCCGGGGGTGCACGCGCCAAGGAAGGCGCCAATAATGGATGCGACGTGGGACGCGACGCTTCTTGTTCCAGCTCGGGAGACGAAATCGCCCCGCGGCTAATTAAGGAAAGAGAGAGAGGAGAGCAGCGGGGAGGATGTCGTGGCTCGCGTCATTTTGGGCGTGGTGCCGGGAGGCGCTCCGAGGGCCAAGGGGGGCGTGCCGTGGGGCGTGCCGTGGGGCGCGCGCCGGTGGACGTGCCGGGGAGCGGTCCACGGACGCGCCCGGGGGGCGCGCTGGGGGGACGCGCCGCAGCAGTGCCAGTCGGGAGCGGCCAAGAGGGGGGTGTCCAAGAGGACACCCCCCTCTTGGACACCCCCCTCCTTGGCCGCTCCCGACTGGCACCCTCGTGGGCACCCCCTCGTGGCCCACGCCATAATATCACGCCCCTCGTGGGCACCCCCTCGTGGCCCACGCCACGATATCCCCCCCCCCGAGTCATCCCCCCCCCTCATTTGCCGCCCTCGCGAGCCAGGGGCCGCGCCGAAGGACGTGCTGGGACGCGTGATCCGGGACGCGCCGGGCAGCACGCCGAGGGAGCGTCAGAGTGCCAAGGGGCGGGCCAGGGGGCAGCCCACCCTGCCCATTAGGACTCCCCCTCGGCCACCAGGGGCGCCCCCTGTCGTCGTCTCCAGTGGTAAAGGGGCCCTTACGGTTAGCGGTGACTGCCTCCCGCGATCTCCCGCGATCCCGGATACCAATTACGCTGGATCCTCACTCCCAAGGCCAGGCCCCCTCGTCAGTGAAACCTGGCTCCGCGCGCTCCCACGGCCCGGCAGCGCTGGCGCTCCCGGAGCAGCACCCCTTTCGCAAGTCATGCTGCTCCGCGCTCCCGTGGCAAGGATCCCTCGCAGATTACCTCGGGCCCGCGCTCCCAGAAGCCGCCTCGGGCCTCCTGGGGCGTCCAGGTGCCCGCTGGGGCCTCCCGGGGCAGCCACGCCCCCTGGAGCTCGTCGAGGGCGCCCCGGGGTCTGCGCGGCTGGGCGCGCCGTCCTCGAGCGGGCACGCGCGCACAGAAAGCCACGCTCTGCTTCGCAACAGGTGGAACACCAGCGCAACACGGTGCCTACATAGATGCACGCGCACACACACACACACTGACACACTGACACACTCATGCAGACATACATACACGCAAACACACATGTACAGACAGACAGACAGACAGACAGACAGACAGACAGACAGACAGACAGACAGACAGACAGACAGACAGACAGGCAGACAAATATACATACACACGTACATGCATGCAACCATACATACAAACATACATACATACATACATACAGACATGCATAAATATATACATACATACATACATACATGTCATAAATACACACATACAAACATATATACATGTATACATGCATACATGCATACATCCATACATACACACATACATACATACATACATACATACACACATACACACGTACATACATAAATGCATGTATGCATACACTCATCCATACATACATACATACATACAAACATACATACTTACTTACATACATACACACATACATGCATACATGCATGCATACATGCACGCATGCATGCATGCATGCATGCATGTATACATATATATATATACGTGAATATATACGTATGTCTATGTACACATACATACATACATACATACATACATGCATACATACATACATTCATACATACATGCATATATACATACATACATACATACATACATACATACATATATACATACATACATACACACATACATACACACATACATACATACATACATACATACACACATACATGCATGCATGCATGCATGCATGCATGCATACATCCATACATACATCCATACACACAAACACACACATACACACATACATTCATACACATACATGCATGCATTCATGCACGCATACATCCATGCATCTACACATCACTCGTAACACCAACATGTCCCAAGTTCCGAGGGTCAACCAAACATGAAACCAACTGTTGGATCCTAGACTGTGCTCGCCCACTTGGGTGCTTTGTCTTGGGCGCCGCTCACATGGTTGTGAGCGGCTCGGCGGAAGGGAAGACGGCGAGCCCACAACCCAGCGCACTACTTCGGGCCGTGGGCTCCACGGCCTTTCCCGTTGCCACATATATATATATATGATTATATGATGCGTGCGGGCCCGAATTCTCGACAGCGATGCTGCTCGCAGGGGCGAGAGCGAGACACACGAAAACTTCGGGGGGGGCCTCTGAGGCTTCCGATCTGGCACTTTCCCGCGAGAAGACCACGGCACCCCAAATACAATTCCAGTCGATCGGAAAGTCGGCCAGCGCCCACATACGTATGTGTATGTGTATACACGCTAAGGAATCATTCGCGCGCGCTCTGTTGTTAAATACCTGTCCCTTACGTCTTGGAAGCAAGGGCAACGGCTGAACTGGAAGCGGTTGCTTTCCGCGAGCGGCCGTGGGCTTGTTATGACAGTGCTCTCATACCTTTCAGTTGTTCTGCGCAGGAGCGCGTTACAGATGTGTCCTCCTCCGCCTCCTCCTTTTTCTCCAAATCCTCCCCCTCCTTCTGCAATGCCGCCGTTTCTCAGATCCTTTCGTGTATGTATTTCTTCAATGTTGAATTCATTTGCGAATATCACCAGCCCTTGCGGGCGTGAATGGTTGAGCGAGGTGGTTATTCTCTTCCGTTTCTTCCGCTTCGGGGAGGGGGGCCCCGCTCTATCTCCTCCCCTCCCCTTGGGTCTGGACCCCTCCTGCGACGCGTCAGAGCGTCAAAGATTGCTCAACATCGCTCCACGTGGGGTCCAGGTAGCCCAAGTCCATGCTGTCGCGAGCCGTCCTCTTCCACTCTTTACCGCCCATCCCTCCTTCCCTCGCTCACTTGTCCTTGTCCTCCCATGGGTATGCTTTGCGAAAGCAGCTTTGGGACTTTCGGACATATGCGGTGCTCCTACGTTGCGTGGGCCTTGGGAGCGGCTTGAGAGCCTCTTGGGCCTCTTAGGAGGGAGATACGGCTCTAGCCCCCACTCCATCCTCACCCCGAGGGCTCCTCCTGAAAGCGCGACACGGTGATGCAGACGTTCAGCAGATTGGAGACGACCTCGCAGCCGCTGCGCCGTTCCAGCGCCGTGGGGCGAAGGATTCCGTTGCCTCCTCCTCCTCCCCCTCCTCATCCCTCCCCTACCCCCGTCCGCCCGCCTCCTCATCCTCCCGCCTCCTCCTCCACCTCCTCCTCCTCCGCCGCATCATCATCATCATCATCATCATCATCATCATCATCATCATCATCATCATCATCAACTTCATCATCATCATCATCATCATCATCATCATCATCATCATCATCATCATCATCATCATCATCATGATCATCATCAGCATCATCGCCATCATCCTCATCATCATCATCATAATCATCATCATCATCATCATCCTCATCCTCATCATCATATTAATCACCATCATCATCAGCATCATCATCACCATGACAATTTCCACCACCATCATCATCACTATCATCATCACCATCATCATCACCAGTGCCATGGCCAGCATCAGAGAGCATCAGCATCAGCATTGGCAGCGTGAACTTTGTTTGGAGGGAGAAGATCGGAGCGGACAACATGCCTCTGCAACCACAATCGCGACATTAATTCCAGCCACGGCAAGAGCTCGGTTAAAGCGCATCTTGATGAGACACACTGTGCGCGGTTATCAAGGTATCAACAACATAATCACTGCTGCTTACCATTCCTACCATCATGAGCATCAACATCATCAACAGCATCGTCATCAACATGATGATAAGCATCATCAACATCATCAGTATCATCATCACCACCACCATCATCATCAGCAACATCACCCTCACCCTCATCATAACCATAACCATCACAATCATCAGCATCATCATCATCAGCATCATCATTATCACCATCACCATTATCCTCTTCGACCTCATCCTCATCGTCCCTGTTACGCTGGAAGCGCGACCGAGGGACTAGTGCCAACCCCAAACGAACGCGCGGAGGTTCGCAAATTTATGCTTGCAAGTCTGCTCCTTCTTCGATCACCACCGCGAGAAGCCCTCGTTTAGCTCGTAAGAGACTGCGCCCAACACTTCGGTACAGCAGCCTGCTTCCTCGAGATCAACATCGGGGACAGCAGTCTCGGTGTCACCACCGGGTGGCCGCCCACGACAGCAACATAATGGAGGGGGTTGAGCGAGCGAAGGAAGGGGATCAACCTCGATGCGTTTCTGCGGGGTTCCCTGCACCGGCTCCCCCCCTCCCCTCCTCCTCCTCCTCCGCCTCCTCCTCGTCCTTCTCTTCCTCTGGTTGCCCCGGCGACACGCTATGTCTTGCAAGCGGACAGCGTGTCGCTCCGCTCCGCGGGGCGGGAGGCTGGGAAGAGCTCGGCGCCGTGGACGCCAGGGGACCGCGACGAGGACAGCACGTCGCGCCCAGGCGTGTCCCGACCGTTTGCATGGCCCTGGCCATGACATCAGGGCGCCCTCCTGGCCTGGGCAGGCACCACGGCGACAACGAAGACGACGGCGGCGGCAGCGGTCACGAAGACGGCGGCGATGGCCACGACGGCCGCCAACACCACGCGACGACCACGGGGACGGCGATCGCACCAGGCTAGGCCCGCCAAAACTCGCCACGCTGCCGCCGGCGCAGCACCCCCACTCCTCCAGCTTTCATCCACGGCGTCGCGTCTGGATGCCAAGGGCCAGCCTTCCAGGGCTCGACCAAAACAAGGCTTTTCGTGTTCGTGTGATGTTTGGTATCCCACGTGTATTTTCGGTTATTATCAAACAAATCATCACGGTGCCTGCCCATTCCGTGGTCTGTCCACAAGCGTGCCCATCAGAACTGTAGTAGCGAGGGCTGGCACAAAGGAAGGCGAATGTACCGCTCAGCCGTGGTGACAAGGATAATCGCAAGACTCAAAAGCACCTGCGTCCGCGGCGGGGTGACCCATTCTGTGTGGCCAACGAGGGTGCGTGCAGAGCACGTAAAGCCCCTCCACCCTCTATCCGACTGGAACCAAGCAGCCTGTCCACGCCCCATTCCAATAGCGTCCGGTTGGAGAATTCTTCAAACTGGCTGAAGAAAGCCAGCCCGACTAATACGTCTTTATAATGTGCATTCTCTTGACGGTTCCACTTTGGCGCTTTCAATTCTAACGAAGCCCGGCGCGTAACAGCCTTCAGTATTGCTCAGTGTCGTGTTGAAAAACATGGCGCTCAGACTCCTGCCTGACATCATTACTCGCAATGTGTCAAATATCACATGAATCAAAGGTCGGTCACGTTGGAGGAAAAGAACCTCCATGTCACTGAGAGCCGGGTTCCATATTTGAGCGGCGATACCGAGAGTTTCCAGTCATAGCGGGCAGGTCCTCGTAGAGCAAAACATTTCCCAGGGTACTCGTCGAGAACATAGCGCTCGCATGTGTCATTCGATTTTTGGAATTCCAGCGACTTGTCGGAATCATTGAAGAGAATGCTACCGTAGATCTCACCAGTATAGCAGGAGCGATGGCAATGTCATCCAATTGAATCCCCACTCCGATACATATTGCATGATACGTTGAGCCACTTGCTCAGATCTTCGCGAATGTGTCCTCCGAATTGTCGTGTGACTTCAGATATCAAGTTTGGCACTCCAGGGAAATGATTCAAATGATGTCCTTCAATGACGTTGTACGATGTGCAGTCTTCACACTCTTTCTGTATCCTTCTGGGGAGATGAGGCGAACATGCGATACGATCTCAATCAGAGCTCTCTGCACTAATTCATGTTGGGCGCATTGCACTGAAAGCCCGTGAGCTATACTTTGTATTACGGGCCAGGCATCGCCCCACATCGTCGTCCCCCACGGATGCCCATAGTACTCCTTGAACTCATCGATGGAATACGTCTCCCCGTCGTTTGCTAGCCGCATGGCTTCCGATCAGATGCCGACGGCAGTTTTGCGATGAAGCATTAGGGTAGTAGGTTCTTCACTACTCGACCGATGAAGCCCTACGTTAAAATAAACTCCATGGAACACTTGAGCCAAAGTGGCTGCGGATTTGTCGTTTTCCCCCGTTCTGTCTCCAGTCCGCACCTGCTGCAAAACGAAGCCGCGACGAAACGGCCCGCGACATCGCGAGAGAACACACCGCTCCGGTCGACCCCTGCAGCCTTTTCAGGCCCCGCTCGTTGCCGCGGTGCGGTGCGCGTGTCTTCGGCCCCGACCTGTCCAAGGTGTACCTTTTCCTGCACGTCCACTTCGGCACCGCCTGATCCCAGGGCTTCGCCCTCTCCCGGCCGCGTGAGGCCCCGCCTTCTTTCGCCCTTTCTCTGCTAATTAAAGCTGTGCGCGTCCCGCTTAGCTTTCAGCGGAAGAGGTTCGCTCTCGCCCTGCAGATCAAAAAGTCTTCGGCCCCGAAGGCCCGCATTAAACCGAATAACTGTGCGCCGTGCCAGCTCTCCAGGGCGAGGATCGGCGAGGCCATCGGAGACGCCGCCGCGGTAAGTACGGTGCACATGGGTCGTCCGTGGACCCAGGCGTGGTACAGTCAACCCGCATGGGTAAGGATGGGCAGCCTTTCCCAGGGTATACTTGCATCCTTGCCCGTGCGTCCCATCCTTAGCGACTTTCGTTGGCCAGCCTCGTTCGAAAAACATTGTCGTGGGCCTCCAAGGCCCTTGCATCCTTACCGCGCATCCTTATATCACGGGTCGACTGTGTCCGCTTACCCCCAGTCCTTGAGCAGGGACCGACCGTCCCGGCATTCCTATAGTCCTACCACGAACTGTTCTTAGAACCCAGAACTGCTCTAATAACAAAATCACTGTTCTTAGACCATAAACCCGATGTGAGGAAACACGACAGGCTCCGCCAGAAATGTTCTGAGAACATCCCGTGGAAACCACAAAAAGGTCCTTAGAACATTGTTTCGTGGGGCTATCTGGCCATCGCTCGGACGTCCGTTCCCTGTGCTTTGTGTCGGTTTCGTGCGCGCTTTTTCCCCAAATGATCAAGGATGATCCTCGATGGTCCTCGCCGAAGGAAAAATGCACACGTCCGAGCGATGCCTTCGCCACTGCTTGAAGTCCTCTGCCCCCTCCTGGACGCCTCCGACCAAGCTGCTCCCGGCGCGCGCGCGGCCCACCCGCCGAGGCCGACGGGGGGGCGGACGGGAGGCTCGGAGGAGGGAGGAGGAGGACGGAGGAGGGAGGAGGAGGGAGGGAGGAGGAGGAGGGAGGGAGGAGGAGGAGGAGAGGAGGAGGAGGAGGAGGGAGGGAGGCGGAGGGAGGAGGAGGAGGAGAGGAGGGGAGGAGGAGGGAGGGAGGAGGAGGAGGAGGAGGAGGAGGAGGAGGAGGAGGAGGAGAGGAGGAGGAGGAGGAGGAGGAGGAGGGAGGAGGAGGAGGAGGAGGAGGAGGAGGGAGGAGGAGGAGGGAGGAGGAGGAGGGAGGGAGGAGGAGGAGGAGGAGGAGGAGGAGGAGGAGGAGGAGGAGGGCAAGCCGAGGCCACGGCGGCCCACGAGGACCAGCCTCGAGCTGGCCCCTGAGAAGACGAAGCCAGGGCGAGGATATGCAATCGGGTCAGGCTACTTATGTTGCATCCTCGGGGGACCTTGTCTGTCCCGTTCGATCTCTGGGCTCCGCCCCCTCCTGGACGCCCCCGACCCAAGCTGCTCCCAGCGCGCGCCCGGCCCACCCGCCGAGGCCGGCGGGGGGCGGACGGGAGGCTCGGAGGAGGGAGGCAACCGGCGAAGCCAGGGCGAGGATGCAACCGGGTGAGGATCCTTCTGTTGCATCCTCGGGGGACCTTGTCTGTCCCGTCGCGGCACTGTCCGCGCCGAACCTGCGTCGAATCCGTGTCGGCCTCGTCGGATCCGTGTCGAATCCGTGTCGAAACCGCGTTGAGTACATGCCAACTCCGCGTCGAGGCTGCATCGAGCCCGCGCCGGGCACAAGAAAAGACACCAATTTTGGGGACAGGCGAGGTCCCCCGAAGATGCAACAGAAGGATACATCGAGCATCTCTCAAAAATCCAGCGGCTCTGGAGGATGCCTCTCGGGCGCCGCGATGCCCGAGCGCTCCGGAACGCTCTGGGAGCGCTCCGGCACGCTCGGTAACGAATCCGTCCTTGTCCCAGCCCCGTCCCCACGAGTCCCTATCCCCACGAATCCCTATCCCTATCCCTATCCCACGTCCCCATCCTGTAACGCATCCCTATCCCCACGAATGACAAAGCAAAAGGCGATGACCATCTCAGCGATGTGCCCTCCGGACCTGAGGGACCCACTGAGACCAGCCTCCCGATGAGGCGATGCCAGCCACAGGGATGGGGACCTGCTCCAAGCTGGTAACAAGGTCGATCACAAGACCACCGTCGTCTCTCCATTAGACCTGCTCTGGGGGAAACCAAAACGAATCAACCGTCACTCCCCGGACCTCTCCCGAGGTGCGTTCTGACCAGGATTTTGAAGCGAATCCCGTGGTGGCGACGAGGGCCTCCCAGGGGCCCCCAACATCGAAAACAAGGGATGTCTGGCTACTTCCTCCTCCCCCTCCTTCGCCTCCTCCTCCTCCTCGTCATCATCATCATCCTCATCATCCTCATCACCCTCATCATCCTCATCATCCTCATCATCATCATCATCATCATCATCATCATCATCATCATCACCATCACCATCACCATCACCATCACCACCATCCTCACCATCCTCACCATCATCATCATCATCATCATCATCATCATCATCATCATCACCACCACCACCACCACCATCATCATCATCATCATCATCACCACCACCACCACCACCATCATCATCATCATCATCATCATCATGAGTGTGGCCGGAAGGGCACATTCTTTGCAGCAGACGCAGCACGGCTTGCTCTGACGATTTAAAGAGGCTTTAAATCACACGATTGCGCAATCTGCGGACCTTGTCCGTTTCAAGACACACCGTGGAGAGAGGGTGGGAAAAGGGCGGGACACACAAGAGAGACCTGGAGCCACAACGGTTGCGGAAGGCACGCTTCACAGCCCCCCTCCTGGCACCCACTACCCTGTACACAGATCCATGAGTGTGGGCGGAGGGGCACAGTCGTTGCAGCAGACGCAGCACGGCTTGCTCTGACGATTTAAAGGGGCTTTAAATCACACGATTGCACAATCTGCGGACCTTGTCCGTTTCAAGACACACCCTTACCCATATCATGTCCTGGGCGGGTGGGTGGGGCACCAACGACTCAGAAGTTGGCCTATGTGTAGACAAAACTGGGAAGGGTAAGCAGACGCGACCTTGGACCACAGCTGTTTGTTGTCCGGAGTGCGTCCTGCGATCTCAGTGTGAGGCTGGCCAGAGAACGAACAGTGCCCTCCCCTCCCCGCGCAACGGGCCCCAGCGAGCTCCTCGAGAGGCAGGTGGGAGAACAACAGGGTCGTGCGCTTTCTCTACGGTGTGCCGAAAGCATAGTAGTCTATCTGGACAGACTTATACTTATCTAGCAAGCGTTTAAACCCAGGGAGCCCCCACAACATGCTTGAGGCGGGATTCTCGATCACGCAAGGCACGCCAAGACACGAAAGGGTGTCGAAAAGTTTGGCGGCCCATTTAGCTTGTTTGTTGCCCTCCTGGACCTTCCGAAAATCACTGGGGGGAAGGTCGGGGAGGCCAAGTAGGTGCTCACGGTCCCGAATTGGTGTTGGCCAGCCTTTTTTGCCCGACCGGTTCCGCCTAGCGCGGGACCAGGACGTGCACACAAGGCCAATCCAGCACATAGCAAGAACATTATGGGAGGCAGCTTCTGGCAAGCGCCTCGAGACATCTCTATGCAAGCAGTCCTCCAGCGGGGAATCGGCCAACTCCCAGCTGCGTGTGAAGAAGCCCACACTCTTGCAGGCAGTGCTTATGCCGCGACTGCCTGCCATCAGCTCTGCCACGACCCAGCCTGGCCGAGGGACAGTCGGGGCGAGGACGAGGCCGCCACGCGGGCCCCAGTCACCCCAGGCCGAAAAAGAGCGGGCACGATTCACTTGGGGATGGTCTCTGCGGCGACGGTCCGCTCGAACAACGACCCCATCACCTCGAACATCTGGCGGCCGAAGTCCCTCGAGGCAGGGGTCATGGCATTGAGGAGTTGGTGCACGGCTCCGGGCTTCCCGTACCTGTTCAGGGACGAGTCTGTCCTCCAATGCCCCCGAGCCTTCACGGTCTTCCGATCCCGCCGGCCTGACAAGATGTCGCCCGACGCTCCCCCGTGTCGCAGCTGGTAGAGACAGACCCGGGGGAGGCCGCACTTCCTGGCCGCGACTCCGAACTGGGCCGCCACGAACGCGCCGGGGGTGGGGAAGATCAGGTCGGTCGGCGCCCTCCCGCGAACGTGAGCTGCCAGGCACTCGCCGAGCCAGGCTGGGTGGTCGATGATCACGGTCTCGTCCGAGGTACCTGTCTTGGCGAGCTCTCGATGGGAGCCCCTCGGATCGCCTGGCGCGCCCGCATCCATCTGGGTCGGGGCGAGGATCAGGCTCCAGCACTGCATCTGTCCCGAGGCCCTCGAGGGGGCCAGCAGCTGCCGTACTTGTAGCTTCCGAAGGGCTCCTGGGCGGATGTAGGTGAAGAAGGTCGACGCCACCTGGAGCGCACAGTCCCTCTGCCCCCGCGCCAGCATCTCGGACGCGGCAGCACCGAGGAGTTCCCGAGGCACGGGGGCTCGAGAGGCAGGGGGCCTGCGCTCGGCGTAGCCTCGAAGCCCTCGGTTCACACGCGGCATCGACTGAGAGCCTGTGCACCACGGGTGGGTAGGCGTCCTTGACAGCCGCGACCAGGATGGTCGCGTCGGTTCGGGTGCACTCCGCCTCCAGCATGAGGTCGAGGAACTGCAGCACCCGAACCTCCATGTCCTCGACGGTCGACGGCACCCCCCCCTCCTCGGCGAGGAACACCTGAAACGCATCGGAGTACGCCCTGTAGCCGACGCGCGTCGCGTCGGCCGCCGCGGCCAGCTCGCACCTGGAGAGCGCCATGGCCGAGGCGGGGCTGCTCCGGTTGGGCTCCAGGGCCTTGGCCAGCTGGGCGTGCAGCTGGGGCGGCGGCACCGGGGCGTGCGCCGCTGGCCGCGCCCGCGCCGCGCGGGGGGCGGCACTGGCGGCGGGCTTGCGGCGTGCCGCTGGCCTCTTGGCCGGGGCCGCCCTGCCCACCAGGCCGCTCGGCCTGCGCGCCAGCCCCTCGGCCACTGCGGCGGTCGCCAGGCGGCGCCTCTTGGGCCTTGGCCCCACGGTCGCCACGGGCAGGCGGCCCGGGCTGCTCTGCGGCCCCTCCACGAAGGTGCCGCGCCCAGCCGCGCTCAGCGGGCCCAGCATGTACCAGCGAGAGGCCCTCGAACGTCCTCGAGGCTTCGTCGGCTGGCTGCCATTCCGACGGGATCCACCAGAAGTGCGGCCCGATGTTGGTGGCCAGGGTTAGAGCCGCAAGGCGACGGTTGAATTGTAACATGCAGTATGACGGCGATCGGCCCCTATCGAAACAGCAGCAGACGCCGAAATTGTCGAGCAGGAAAAAGTGACGATGATGATGGTGCGAAGGGTCCTTGGCGAGACGACGTAGAGCCCATAGCATAGCCCTCCCCTCCTTCAGCCCGATGTGTTCGATGTAGCGATACGGCCCCTTGTAGACCACCCTCCACCCCTCTTTATGTAGTACATGACGAGGGACCTCGGGGAACCCCGCGACTTTGGCCCACCCATCGATGACATTGTTGGTGAGGACGGTCGCAGGATCGGTGATCTCAGGGAAATCATCGAGGGCTCTCCTTCGGGGGGCCCACTCTTCGGGTTGGAGACGTTTGAACCTCCACTTCTCATGCCACCTTCCAAGCTCAGAGACTTCCGAGATATCCAATTTCTTCTCACACACTCCGAACCCCGTCGTGGAGGCGTCGGTGGCCGTCACGGTCGACGACCAAGGCCTGTCTAGCTGGCCCCCCAGCAGCGCTGCAACGGCGGAAAAATCCACGCCTCGTAACGGCAAGAGCGCCAGAGTCGACAAGGCCGCATGTAACGATCACGGATACAATCATATAGAGCACGAGGGGCAGACATCCCTGCTCGGTTGAAAGCGCTGCGGCGACACAGTGTCCGACCACCACCTCAACTTGACGGCCAGTCACGATGGGGCCGCTTGCTAGCCACTGCAGCGCACCTCTGAGCAACCACAGCATCTGCCCGGCGCGCCTGGTCACGGGCGGATGGTTCCCCACGTCGGCGCCCAGGATGGTCGAGTGCACGCTGGTCTCTGAGATCTCGTGCATGCTGAAGCCCTCCTCGGAGAAGCGGGCCACGACACGATCCCTCAGCTCGGTGACCTCCTCAGCCCTCACCCCCAGCACGTTGATGTTGTCTGAGTAGGGCAACTCCACGGGGCCTGAAGTCAAGGACGGCAGCGGCCAGGCTCCCAAGGCGATCCTGTCGTCGGGGACCGCTGCGCGGCGCAGCATCTCCAGGTGGATACGCTGCACCAGCCAGAAGCTCCAGCTCCAACCCATGGGAAGCACAACAAGGCAAGGGTGAACCCTCTCACGCCCGGTGACCTCCTGGCCGCACACGCCCGCGATCAGGCCGAGCTCGAGGGCCACCTCGACGGGCACCGAGGGCAAGCAGAAATAGTTACTCAACCTCCCGATGCCGCCGCACTGGTAGAAGCAGGCCTCGATGTCAGCCGAGGCAGCGTACAACTCCTGGCCGGGCTCCAGCTCATCCGCGCCCATCGCCTCGGAGCCCCCAGTCTCGACGGCGGGGGCGTGGGCGAAGAGAGCGTTGGTGAGCCGGCAGTCCAGCACGAGCCTCTGCTTCCCATTCTTCTTGGCCACGAAGAAGGGGGTCACAAGACTCAGCGACTCCGACGCCACTCCAAGTAGTCGTCGATCCATCAGGCGCCGGAGAAAGTCCACATAAGCCTTCTTGTCAGCCCGCAAGGTGACGTCGAAAGTAGGGGCGCGAAGGCGTGCGGCCCCTACGCTCGGAGACGACATCGGGGCTCGCGAGGATGAGGTCTTCGAAGTTAGTCAGCACCTTCCGAGCCTGCTCGTCCCGCACCCTCGCCGTGCCCACCGGGTCCCGCCCGGCGGGGGGGAGAGATAGCCGTTCAGCGTCGTATGGTTGCACTGCACTGCCATCACCTCCATAATCGATACGAGGTCCCAGAAGCTGAGCCGCAGCTTCATGGGGTAGAAGTTGGTCAAAATTATGCCGGGCCTCCCTGGCGGTGCGCAGCGGGCGTCGATGCACCGAGGACTGCGCTGGGCTCGCCGGCCCGACCGCGTCGCGCTCACAACCGTAGAGGGCATTGAGCGCGGCCGCCATGTCATTTGCATCGTCTAGGGCCAGCCGGCGATAGGTGCTGCGGCGGCGGGCCGTCCTGGACGCCCCGACGCCCTCCCACGTCAACCCCTCTGAGCCGACGGAGGGTAGAGGAAAAAGTTCATGCGGTCCACCTGGAGGGCGCGGGCCAACATCTTCTGGCGGCGGAGCGTCACGGCGTTGCGCATCTCCCCACCGCCAGCGGTCTCTGCGTGCCTGGCTGGCGTGAACGACGGGAGGGGGGTCGCCAGAGAGGATCATGTCCATCCCCCCTTCCCATGGCCGAGGCGGTCATGACGCCGGCGGCGGGCCCTTCTTCCGGGCCGCCGCCGACTTTGCCTCCGCCTTGGCCTCTCGAGCCTTCCTCTTCTCCTTCTCGATCGCGTACTCCTTCGACATCTCGGACGCCACGTGCGCCCGGAGGGCGGGCGTCACTGTGACGCCTGCGCCCTCCTCATCGTCGCCCATGTAGATGTGCGAGCCCTCGAACGCCGGCTTCTCAGGATCATCTCGGTGGGCCGTCTCGAGCAACATCCGGCGTCGATTCAGAAACGCACAGCACGACAAGTTCGCGATGTTGAGCCCGTCCGACTCCATCGCGAAGGTGAGGGCACGGCACAGGACTCGGTGTTCATGGCCCGACCGCGACCGTGCAGGCACTCTCGACTCCATCAACCACCGATCGTGGGCTGCAGTGAAACCCCCGAGGGAGCGCAGGTACATCTCGTTCACCGAGTCCTGCAGCGTCCCAGGACCCTTGGTCCGCAGAGGCACACTGGGATCCCGCACGACCAGGGCAGCATCCGCGGCAAAGGCCACGGGAGTCGGGGAGCACGGCCGTGGCAGCAGGCGTGGGTCGCCCATCAGCAGCATCTGCTGGCGACTCAGGCCCCAGGCGGAGAGGTCTGTGCCCGGCGCGACCCTGGAGAGCGACACGATCTCTCCGTTCACGGTAACGAAGGCCCGGCCCCCCACGTCCAGCGCCGTCGGCGGCAGCGGCACCTCCTGCCCCAGTACGAAGGTGTCCACGGGCTCGTCCAGCACCCACGCCCCCGCAGGCCCCGCCAGGCAGGGCGGGGGCGGCGCTGCGGCCACGCCGGGGGCGGGCGGCACCGCCACGGGCAGCGGCGTCGGGACGGTCACAGGGGCCACCCCCTCCCGGGCCAGCGCGGGCCGCGGCTCCAGGCGGCGCGGCCAGCCCGCGCGAGGCCCTCTCGACCTGCGCGTGGCGCTCGCCCTCGGCGAGGAGCTGCGTCAAGTCCGCGCCAGCTGGACGCACCTGGAAGCGGTAGACCTGCATGCCGGCCATCCCGAAGGGAAGACGACCATCCGAACTGCCCAGCCGTAGCCCTTGCAAATCGGCGTTGGCTGCATCGATCTGTTCAATAAAGATGTCCAGGTCAGGAGAAACAACTACCTACTCGCTCGCAGACGCCCAGCACAGGATGATACGCTCGTGATACAGGTCATCCCCAACATAGCACAGAAAGGCTGACGAGCCAGACTCCAGGAAGGCCATCCTAGGCCTGCACGACGACGCCGAGCTTGCCCTTGCCCTTCACGGGCCCTGCAGGGGACCCGTCGGCGATCGGTGTGACGATGGGGCCTGGCGTCTCGACGAAACCCCCACTGCGCGGCGTCCAGGACTCGGCAGTCACACGCCGCGTCGGCAGGCCCGAGCCTGCCCAGCAAGTGGTGAACACCGCGCCCACGATCAGCCCCACCAGCCCCGCAAGCAGCACGTCGCCTATCCCCCAGCCCGGCAGCGGGCAGACGGGGCAGACCGCACAGACAGGAGCGAGGTCCGACGGCCCGCACCTGTTGAGCTGCGTCTGCAGCAGCTCGATCAGCCCAGGCTCCGCCGCCGAGCCCGTACAGTGGCAATGCAGGGGCTGCGGCGCCACCCAATGGCCGAGCCAGGTGCCGATCACGTTGGTGACTACACCGTGGATATATGCCGTAAGGAGACTCATACACACAAGAGAGACCTGGAGCCACAACGGTTGCGGAAGGCACGCTTCACAGCCCCCCTCCTGGCACTCACTACCCTGTACACAGGTCCATCATCATCATCATCATCATCATCATCATCATCATCATCATCATCATCATCATCATCATCATCATCATCATCATCATCATCATCATCATCATCATCATCATTATCATCATATCCCTCCTCCTCCTCCTCCTCCTCCCTCTCCTCCTCCTCTTCCTCATCCTCCCTTCCTCCTCTGAGCTCTGAAGTCGCCTACACGCGAGTGGCCCTGGACAGGCGCGGCTTCCGCGTGGGGGGGGGGATGGCCAGAGTCAAGCGCGCATGGGCCTGTGCTGGGGCCGCCCCTTTGCGGGCCCGCCGCACCAGAGGGCACCGATCGGTGCACAGTTTCCCCCAGGGCCGTAGGCGACCCGAGGATGAGGAGGAGGAGGAGGAGGAGGAGGAGGAGGAGGAGGAGGAGGAGGAGGGGGAGGAGGAGGAGGAGGGGGAGGAGGGGGAGGAGGAGGAGGAGGAGGAGGAGGAGGAGGAGGAGGAGGAGGCGATCGATCGATCGGGGGGCGAATTGCTCCCCAGACGAGCAGCGCATGCCGCACGCCTCCACGGAGAACCGAAGATCTGATTCTCTTCCACCCGGCGGCGTTTCCTAGATGCCGGTCCCCGGGACAGGGCCCGTTGTCAGGCCCGGGCATCTGGGGGCCATCAAACAAGGATCCGCGACGAAACACCGCCCCCTGGGAAGGGGTCAGGACCTCTGGGGCGCGGATTGAAGAGAACATATCGGCGAATGCATGGGTCATGTTGGAGGCCTGGAAATTGGCACCAACACCAGCTCAGGGGTTTGCCTCCACAGGGAGATGATGATATTAGATTTCGGTGTTGGTGGTAATATTTCGGTCACCTGGGAAGCCAGAATATTGAAACCATCACCGAGATCGGGATCGTCTTCCCTCGGTGGAGGCACACCGCCGATCTTGGTGTTGGTGTCAATCTCTAGGACTGCGATCATGCACGCTTCTGTGAAGGTCCTGAACGCGTTGCATCCAGCCGTGGCAGCGGGGGGCCCCCGCAAAAGGCCAACTGCCGCGGTCTCAAGTCACCCTCCTCTGATCGTCGTCGCCGTCGACGCCGCCGAAGCTGCCGTCGGAATTTGGCTCAAAACTCGGCTCCCTGGCGGTCGTTCGGGACGGTCCAGGTACCCCCGGAACGCGCTCGGCGAGGCGCAGCCGCTGGAGGGCACCCCGAGGCTTGAAAGCCGCCGAGCCCAGGTTGAACGCGCAAGCTTAACCTCGGAGCCCGAACCCGAAACACCCTCGAAGCTCGAATCCTGTCTCGAGCCGCCCTCCTCTGAGAGGCGGCCCCTCTTCGGGATGCGCCGAGCGGCCCCTTTGCTGGCATTAAGTCGGGCCTGTCCCCCCACAGGGCGATTTTCGACGAAAAATAAAAAAAACTAAAACAATACTCCAACATAGTCCCAAAAATATTCAAAAAATAGCCCCCAGACTACTTTTTGACTACTTTTGAGTATTCCTCCTGTAGAGGCACAGGCCCGAAGTCATGCTGGCAGGGGGGGGGGAGGGCACGCGCGGTGGCGGGCGCCTGTGCCGCCCAGGCGGCGGCAGCCGAGGCATCCGACGCCCGGCGGGCCCGCCTGCGGACCGCCGCCGCTGCACCCCGCACGCCAGGTGCCTCCGGAGCCCTCCGCGGCGAGGCCGGCCGTCCGGGCGCGCCTCGAGGCCTCGCCCGCGAGGACGTCGGCGGCATCGGTTCCTCTGGCCACGCCGTGGCCACGGCATGGCCACGGCATGGCCACGGCCAGCCGCTTGCCCCACGTGCTCCTCGGCCCGCGCGCGCGGCGTGGCCCCCTCAGGCGCGCGCGGCGCAGGCCAGGAACCACGCCGCGTTCGCCGTGATGACGCCGAGGAGCGGGCGGCTGCCGCGGCCGCCGAAGCGGAGGGCGCCGGCAGGGCTCGGGGGCTGCGCCCGCTCGGCGATGCACAGACCGTCGCCGTCATCGTCGTCGTCGTAGTCGTCGTCGTCGTGCTGCTCGCGGTCTGGCCCGGGAGGGGGGGAGAACGTGTGCTTCTGGTGCCTGACGTCGTCGTCGTCGTCGTCGTGCTCCTCGCGGTCTGGCCCCAGGAGGGGGGGAGAACGCGTGCTTCTGGTGCCTGAGGTCGCTTGCGCGCTCTCGACACGGCGTACCGGGAAGCAGGAACACACACACACACACACACACGCACACACACACACACACACACACACACACACACACACACGCACACACGCACACACGCACACACGCACACACACATACAAACACACGCACACACCAACACACACGCACACACATACAAACACACATGGCTGGATCCACGTGTGGCACATGCGGAGCCCCTTTGCTGGATACGCACGCGGAGGACTTTCGTGCCCGGCCACGCGAGGGCCGAGCGCTTGAGAGACATGTCGCCGCATGTATATCTAGCTCTCGCCAGGGCCAACCGCGGCATGTGTATGCAGCTTCCTGGCAGACTCTCTGCGAGTGAGGCCTCCTCCCTGTTTCCTCCTCTGCGGCGGCCCTCCTCCTCCTCCTCCTCCTCCTCCTCCTCCTCTTCTTACCATCTGTCTTCATGTGCCCATAGCGCGGCGCGTCTCGCCGGTTTCAGGGCTGCGCTCGCTCGGTGACCCTCAGCACGTGGGCTCGCGCGGGGTGAGGAGGAGGAGGAGGAGGAGGAGGAGGAGGAGGAGGAGGAGGAGGAGGAGGATCTATGCTGGAACATTTTTAGAGCCTGGGAGGTCGACTGAGGCCTGGGTGCTGGGGCCGCTCGGCGTGCGCAAGAAGTGCACGCAGCAGTGCCTCTGCGCTGAAGCTTCTGAGCATGCTTAAACGACGGTACTCCAGATTTCGTAATAAAAGGGAGGGGGTCACAACGCTCCCAGACGAGAAGCTTCAGACCCCCCAGGCTATCCATCAAAGGGGGGCCCTTTGCCCAGACCCCCCCCAAACCCTCCAAGACAGCCTAAATTAGACCCCCCCGAATGTGACCCCCCCCCACTTTGTTATGGAATCCGGAGTAGTTTGTTCGTTTGGGGTATGGCCGTTTTCGGAACGTATGGTCGTTTTGGGCAAGCATAAACGAATCCAGGGTGGCGGCGCTTCAGGGAGAAGTATCTGAAAGCCAATGGTCGCGGCAACGTCCTCCGAAGACACTGCGTTGTCTGAGCTGGCCGCCGCTCTCCCCTCCCCTCCTCCCGCCGCAGCCTGCTGACTCTTCTCAATCTCTCTCGCCGTGCCTGGTTCGCCGTGAAGAGGCCCTGGGCTTAGGTCTGGCATGTCCTCCTACAGGCGGATTTGGGAGGAGAAATGAAACATAGCCCCAACAAGTGTGTGTGTGTATATATATATATGTATATATGAACAAATCTCCCAGGCCTAGAGGTTCACACCAACACCAAGATCGGAGGTGTGCCTCCACCGAAGGAAGACGATCCCGATCTCGACGATGGTGGTAATATTCTGGCTTCCAAAGTGACCGAAGTATTACCACCAGCACCGAAATCGAGGATCATCCTACCCATGTGGAGGCAACCCCCTGTGCTGGTGTCGGTGCCCAGCTCCAGGCCTCCAAGAGTAGTCGCACATTGTCTGGACTGTTTGGGGATATTGTTGGATATTGACAGACCAAAACCAGGGTCACAACTATTCTTTTACTTTTTGTTCCAGGGTCAAAACGACATCCCCAGACTACTTTTTGACTTTTTCTGAATCCCCCTCCTGAGTGGAGGTGCGCGCCCGACTGAACCGTCCAGCGGCTCTGGGCTGCCCGCCGAGCCGCAAGGTGCCCCGGGCGCGCGAGACGGCAGCACAGCGCGCGAGAGCGGCAGCTTGCTCTCACGCACGGGCGCCCTGTTTTTCAAACTCCAGACCCCCGACATCGTGGTTTTTCCGTGGCGTCGACCCCCCTGTCTCTCTCTCTCTCTCTCTCCCGCCTCCCTCCTCTTCCCTCGTGCGCCCCTCCTCGCCGTCGCCGTCCGTGGCGTGTCTCTCCGTGGCGTGTCTCTCGTCTCCTGGACCTCGTGCCCCCCTCGCGGGGCCGCGCGAAGGCCAGCCTGATTAGCATCCCGGAGCCCAAGCCCCACGACGTCGTGCTTTACTCTCTGGCTGCGGGACCTGACTTAGTGATGGGTACTGGGGGGCACTCCCCCGCCCCGTTCCACTGACCGGAACTGCCATCACCCGAAAAAACACCAGCTACGGCAGACCTGGTTTCGTGACTCTAGCGAACTTAGGGGCTCCAGGGCCCTACTACTACCCGGGTCCCCTTACCTGGGGTCCTGGCTATACCTGAATAGTGAGAAACCTTCCGTCGTGGTTTCTGTCACGACGCGACGGGGTCTGGGGACGGCGCAGGCGGTGCGATGTGGACCGACACGGTCTGCGCGCTATCGGCGGAGGCGAGCGGGGCAAACACTGATTGGGCTGATCAAAGCACGCCCTGAGGATCACCGGCGTTTTTTGACGTCAGCGGCGAGGCAGAAGCGCTGCTCCAGCGGGCGGCGGCCCGGGTCGACCGACACGAGAGTTGGCCAGCGCGCAGGAGGCTCAAGGCTGTTTGGGCCAAGCCTCAGAGCCGAGGGCCAGCAAAGCCGAGTCCACGCTCCCAGCGCGTGGGAGGCAAGACGGATAGGTTTCAGATCAGATTTGAGTCTGCGAGGCCAAAATCGCAAGCCTAGAGGTTGACACCAACACCAAGATCGGCGGTGTGCCTCCACCGAGGGAAGACGATCCCGATCTCGGCGATGGCGGTAACATTCTGGCTTCCAAAGGTGACCGAAGTATTACCACCAACACCGAAATCTAGGATCATCTCCCCCCTGCGGAGGCAACCCCCTGTCTTGGTGCTGGTGCCCATTTCCAGGCCTCTCAAAGACGGAGAGCCTTCAGAGCAGACTTGAGTCTGCGAAGCCACAAACCCAGACCCCCGAAGTAATGATTTTTTCATGACGTCGACCCCTCGAGGCCTCGACCCATTCCCCGGGACCGGTTTTTCGTCCTGAACCGTTTTTTGACAGTCCCGAGGGCCGGTTAAGGCCCCGAAAGGCCAAAAATAGCGAAAAACCTCGCGTCGTGATTTTTTCATAACTCGAGGGGGTCTGGGAAGACGAGAGGCCGGCGCGCGACAAAGAGGGGGAGGCGGGGAGGCCATGGGCGGCCGCGAAGGCGCCAGGAGGCGGCGGAGGGCACCCGGGCGCGCGGCAGAAGCCCAGGGGCGAGGGCGCCGGCGCGGCCCGCGGGCGGCAGCGGGGGCCGTGTGGGATCAAGGCGGGCCTGTCCCCCTACAGGGGGGAGCTTCGACGAAAAATTAAAAATATACCCCCCAAAAAATCAGAACATAGTCCAAAAATAGTCTGGGGACTCTTTGGGGGGTATTTTTGTTGCCTTTTGGGGGCATTTTAGGGTATTTCTAAGTTTTCGTCGAAAATCCCCCTGTAGGGGGACAGGCCCGACTTACGTATAGGATCACCGACGCAGGCAGCTTCCGCAGGTGGCCCCACGCGGCCTCGGCAGGCCCCCGGGGGCAGGCCAGGGAGGCCCGCAGGCGGAGCACTCCCTCCGCGCGTCGTCGCTCGGCGTCGAGGCCTCGGCGACCTCGGGGGCCCGTGCCGGAGGGCCTGCGCCTGCCCAAAGCGCCGGGGTCGGGCTCCGTGTTTGCCTCCGCGTGGGCCCCCGGGTGGTCTGGATGTTCCCTGCCCCCGGGGCCAGCTCGGGGCCTGGGCTTCAGTGCCCCCGGAGGCCAGAGGACCGACGCAGCACACGAACCTCCCCGCCGCGATGTCTCCGTCAACGTGCCAAGAGGCATGGGTGCCTCCACCAGCTGCCTTCGGGCACACCTGTTTTCTTGTCAGCGGCGAGGCGGCGAACTCCGCTCCAGCGAGAAGCTAGATCGGGGCTATAGCGTTGTGAATGCCATGGCCATGGACACTCTAACAATCCTATCATTGAATCAAACATGTGTTTGGCATGTGTAAAACATGTTCTAAACATGTTTCAAACATGTGTTTACATATGTAAATCATGTTTGAACCCTTTTTAGACATCTGGGAATTATTTGGCAGCATGCCTCCCCTCCATTCATCGACTTCCACAAAAACTAGCGACTGGGACAGCGAGCAAAAAAGGGAGGAGGGGACGGCCGAGAGGAAGCAGGGACGCTCAGAGGCCGAAGAGTTCGACGATGAGCAGCTGTCTTCGGGCACGCGCTACCGTGGATTGGGATTCCGTGGATCTGGCTCCTGGCCGCCAGATCCACGGATTGGGGAAAGCGCCCCCGGAAACTTGAGGACAATGCCGCCCGATCCACCTTGGAGCCCGAGCGCCGAAGCTGGCACGGAGAAGCGAGGCCCGCCGCTGACCCGCGCGCCGCTGATCCTCGGTGGCGGCACCTCGATGCCTGTGCACCGTTTGTATATATATATATATATGTATATATATACATATATATATATATGTATGTATGCATGTATATGTTTATGTATCTATTCTATATATATACATATATATGTATATATATGCATACATATATATATATATATACACATATATATAATATTCGGGATGCGAACAGGCAACCCCCCAGGTGGTCCTGGCTGGCCTCCACAATCGACTGCACGCAAGAGCGGCCCTGGGTAGGAGAATGACCTTTGGTTTCCCGGCTTGTGGGGCGCCGCGGGGAGACCAGGCACGAGCGCGCGAGGCGCGACTGCCGGAATCGCGCTCGGCGCTCGGGGGGCCCCGTTGGGCCCGCACAACAAAAGGTCACTCCGGCGAACGGTCCCTCTTACGTTGAAGGGGCCCTGGGACACACAACTAAACACACACAAATAAAAAGATCCCCCATCTGTTCCCATTGTTTCGGTGTTTTCGCCTTCCCCCCACTCCCCATATTTTCTAACATTTTCTGGGGAATCGCCGATGAATTGTGTCTGTGTGTTTCTTTCCCTCCTGATTCAGGAGAGGAAAAAACACACAGACACAATTAATCCTCGATTCCCCAGAAATATTGGCAAATGTGGGAAGTGAGGGGGAAGACAGAAATCCAGAAAATATAGGAAAATATAAGGAATCTTTTTTATTTGTGTGAATTCCCGACCTAGGCTCTGCCTAGAAGGGTTCTTACTCTCTTAGCTTAAAGGGGCCGGGCAGTGCTACACGCCCCGGGCGGTTCCCCCAGTCCCCGCCCCGCGGTTCCCCCCAGTCCCCTGGGAGCTTTAGCTTTAGCTTTAGCTTTAGCTTAGCTTTAGCTTAGCTGTAACTTAGCTTTAGCTTAGCGTTTCGCTTAGCTTTTCGCTTAGCGTTTAGCTTAGCTTTAGCTTAGCTGTAGCTTAGCTTTAGCTTAGCTTGAGCTTAGCTGTAGCTTAGCTTTAGCTTAGCTTTAGCCTAGCTTTAGCTTAGCTTTAGCTTAGCTTTAGCTTAGCTGTAGCTTAGCTTTAGCTTAGCTGTTGCTCAGCTTTAGCTTAGCGTTAGCTTAGCTTTAGCTTAGCTTTAGCCTAGCTTTAGCTTAGATTTAGCTTAGCTTTAGCTTAGCTGTGGCTTAGCTTTAGCTTAGCGTTACTGTTACTACTAATGCTGCTTTCCTAGGGGTTCCAACTCCTAGGTAGGGTCGCACTGGGATAATTTATGTGTGTGTCCTGGGGCCCCTTCAACGTGTAGTCGACACAGGCCTCCCGAGCAGCCCCGGGCGAGCTGCACACACCCCGGCGCAGTCTCTCCGGCGGCGCCCGCTAGCGGGGCGCGCTCCCCGCGCGCCCCAGGGCGCGAGGGCCGCGGAGGCCTGCGGCCCGGGGGGCTGCTCGACGATAGGGGGCCTGCCGCAGGCCTGCTCGCGGGGGCTGCTGGCTCGCGGGGGCCCTGCGGGGGCCCGCCAGAGGACGCCCTGGGAGGGCGGGGGGGGGCCTCCTCCTCCTCCTCCTCCTCCTCCTCCTCCTCCCTCCTCCTCCTCCTCCTCCTCCTCCTCCTCCCTCTTCCTCCTCCTCCTCCTCCTCCTCCTCCTCCTCCTCCTCGAGGGGGGGGCCTGCCGAGGCCTGCTCGGGGGCTGCTGGCTCGCGGGGGCCCTGCGGAGGCCCGCCAGAGGACGCCCTGGGAGGGCGGGGGGGTGCCCGTGCGCAGCGCGACCTCAGTGGGCCCTGGAAACGACAGGGCCGTTTTCGTTACCGGTTCCGTTTTGCCGTTTTTGTGCCGGTTCCGACGCCGTTTTTTGACCGGTTCCGTCGCCGTTTTTTGACCGGTTCCGGCTCCGGTTCCAGTCCCGGAGCCGTTTTTTTGCCGTTTCTGGTCGCCGTTTTTTGCCGATTACACTTTCAAGAAACATATTTGTGGAAACGGTGAAAAAACGGCCCTGCCGTTTCCGGGGCCCACACGAGCGCGACGCCTCAGCCCAGGAGATTACCAGCCTCGAACTTATCCCTATCCCTAGGATCGACACGCCACAAGGCGATGACAATCTTAGGGATCCGCCCTCAAAAAATAAGGGGATCCCTAAGATCGGCATCGTGATGAGGAGATGCCTAGCATAGGGATAGGGATATGTTCCAGGCTGGTAAGGAGAGCCCAGAACCGAATCGAGAAGTCGGGTCGGAGAGCGAGATGAGCCGGGTCGGCGGAAATCGGCAGCCGAGTCGGACAAAACGGGATCGGCGGGAATCGGCAGGCCAGCATGCCTCCTTATAAGAGATCGGAGCCCAGACCGGAATCCCGAGGCGAATCGAATCGGCATCGGAAGCCGTCGAAATCGAACCGAACCGAATCGGAGGGCTCGAAACGAGCCCTGTCAGCCCCCAGGCCCTGCCAGGAGGTACTCTCGGCCGAACATGGCCGCCTCCACCACGTGCACGGCGGCGTTGTGCCAGAGCGCGGCTGGGTCCGGCGCCGCCCAGGCCGCCTGCAGCCGCGCCAGGGACAGCATCGCTCGGGTGCCTGCCAGAAGTGGCCCTGGCCCGAGGCTCGTGGTGCACCTTCGGGGGGCCTCGTCCTGGCCATCGCTCGGACGTCCATTTCCTGTGTTTTTGTCAGTTTCGTGCGTGGTTTTTTCGCCAAATGATCAAGGATGCTCCTCGATGGTCCTCGCCGGAGGAAAAATGCACACGTCCGAGCGATGCCAAGCGTCTGCCCTGTCCCGTCACACCGCGATCCGCGTCGCATCCGTGCCGGATCCGTGCCGAGCTCGTCGAATTCCGCGCCGGATCGTCGGAGTCGTGCCGACTGCACGGCGATCGAGTCCGCGCCGACCACGCGCCGGACACCAGGCAGTTGCGAGCGCTGCCTGGTGTCCGGCGCGTTGCGAGCGCTGCCTCGGGTGGATGCCGCCGTTGCGAGCCGTTGCGAGCGCTGCCTCGGGTGGAGCTCCCTGTGGGCACGAGGCGCTCCCGACGGGTGCGCCGCCATGGGGCGGGGCGGCGATGCGGGCGCTGCCGCTGGGACGGGGGCCACGAAACGTTAAAGGGGCCCCAGCACACACAAATAAACACACACAAATGAAAAGATTCCCCATATTTTCCCATATGTTATGGGTTTCTGTCTTCCCCCCCACTTCCCATTTTTTCCTACATTTTCCCGGGAGTCGACGATTAATTGTGTCTGTGTTTTTTTCCCTCCTGAAACGTATGCGGGCGGTGTGCCAGAGTGGAGGGGGGCGGCATGCGAACCATGCCGCTGGGGCCTTCGGTGGAGCTCCCTATGGGGCCACGAACAGTGCTAGGGTTGTGCCAAAGTGGAGGAAGGGGGGGGGGGGCATGCGAACCATGCCATTGGGGCCTTCAGTGGAGCTCCCTATGGGGCCACGAAAAGTGTGAGGGGTGTGCTAAACTGGAGGGGGGGCGGCATGCGAACCATGCCGCTGGGGCCTTCAATGGAGCTACCTATGGGGTCATGAACCGTGAGAGGGGTGTGCCAAAGTGAAGGGGGTGATGGGAGGAGGCAGGAGTGGGAGGATGAGGGGAGGAGGACGACAAGTCTCTTCAAAACGCGGACCCAGCACCACATAATGGTTGGGAGCACCTCAAATGACAGACAAGGCCCCCCAGAAGATGCAACGTAACTGAACGACGCCAGCTTTCTCAACGAACCCCAAGGAGCAGCTACCACATCCTGGGGGAAACGCCGCGGTGCGATTACCATTTATGGCGCCAGGGTTCAAAACACGACGCGCTGTCGTGGACGAGCGGTTGCCGAACAAGGAAGCACCAAGGCAGAACAGGGGACGAGAGAGAGGGAGGGAGAAAGATAGAGGGAGGGAGAGAGAGAGAAAGAGAGAGAGAGAGAGAGAGAGAGAAAAAAAAAAGAGGGAGAGAGAGAGAGAGAGAGAAAACAAAAAAAACAATGAGGGAGAGAGAGACAGAGAGAGAGAGAGAGAGACTGCGAACGAGAAAAAGACAAACACACGGACAGAGCCTCGAGGCAGGCCCTCCCAGGGGCCACTCCGGGGCGGCGCCGGGGGCCCCGCGGGCCCCCGCATGGCGCGACGAGCTCGGAACAACTTGGACCAGGGCCGCCTCCGGCAGCACCCGCATCGTGAGCACCATCGAACGGCATTAAGTCGGGCGTGCCCCCCTAAAGGGGGATCGTCGACGAGCAAAGCATGCTCCAACATACTCCACAAGATGATGAAACAAATGCTCCCAAAAATAGTCCCCGGACCGTTGTTGGACCATGTTTGAACACTCCCCCTGTGGAGGGACAGGCCCGACTTAAGAATAGCACCGCCTCTCCGGCCCCGCGCCCCTCAGCGTGGACCAGAAGCCGCCCAGGGGCCGGTCGTCCCTCAGCAGGCAGTCGCCGATCGTGGGCACCTCGAACAGGGCGATCGCCACGAGCCAGCCGCGGAGCAGCCCGAGCTCGGCCGCGGGGATGGGCATGGCGGCGCGGCGGGGCGGGGAGGCGGGCTCGGGGACGGCCTCCGTGCCCCCCGCCGCCCGTCCTCTCCTGGGCCACCTCGAGCCTCAAATTCTCCTCCCTCGCACCCCCTGCCCCCCCATCCCCCCCCCCCCCCCTTCCTCCATCCTCGGGCCCCCTCTCCCCTGATCTCTCGGCCACCCCCCGCCGTTATCACCCCGTTCTCTCCCCTCCCCCCTCCCTTGCCCCCCCGTCCACTTTTTCCGTCCCCCTTCCCTTCGTCGCTGCTGCTTCCCTCCTCCCTCCCTTTCCTTCTTTCCCTGCTTGCTGCATCCCCCCTCGGCCCTCCTTGACCTGGGCTGACGATGAGCGTTCGTGAGTCCTTGAGCCCTCGAGTCCTCAGAGACGCATTCGCTCTCGACTCTCTTCCAAGGAACTGGCCTCGGGCGCCCACAAAGTGCCCGATCTCACGGCAGTCGCGCGCGTCTGAGGAAAGGGGCGCCACGTCGTGCTTGACAGAGGCCAACGTACTTGAGGAATCGACGGCGTCGGTGTAGCCACCACCCTTCGGAGCAACTCCACGGAAGCCGCCCCCGCGGGGGCGTGTCGAGCGGGTGCGGCACTGGGCTGCTGGAGCAAAGCCCGCCCGTCCAGAGAGTGCCGGGTCGACTCCGCCATCTTGGAGGTCAGGCCGAGGGTCGCTTCGCGCTGGCCCCCGTCTCGCGAAGCCGTTGCCCGCCCATCCAAGCGAGTGCACCAGTAGCCTTCGTCACGAGCGCGGGGAGCACCTCGCGCTTCCGCTCCTTGCGCTGCTGCTTCTCGGAGCGGCCGACACGACACGCTGGGTCAACGTGCGAGACGGGGGGCGGGAAGGGCCGCATCCTTCCGAGGGCCGCCTGGCAGGGCCGTCCCCGACGCCGGTCGGACCGCAGTCTGGGGACTCGTGACTGCGGCCCGCCTCCCTCATCCTGGCTTCTCCGTGGGCGGGCCTCGCCCTCCACGAGCCCTCCCGCGTCCTTCGCGCCCTCGTCCGCGGCCTCGACCAGCAACGCGGCCACCTGCGACGTCGCCTCCAGCTTCGTCGTTCAGTGCGGACTCCTCTGGCACCGTACCCAGGCGGCCCAGCACCCTCCGGCGATCTACCTGGTTGTCATGTCAATCGCGATAACGACGGATGCCCCCAGAGCGGAGACCAGGATCTACAGCCTCAAGTCCAGACGCGACGCCCTCGCATGCGTTCGCAAACTTCCACTTTGGTGCCAAGTGCCCGCTGTACGCGTCGATGCTGGCTACCAGCCTGCGGCCCAGCCGTTCGGCGTTTGCCTGGAACGGTAGGTTCAACTGGTCGTGGGTAGCTGAAGGATGCAGCGCTTTCACGATCGCCTGCAACTCATCGGTCACGCAGCCCATCTTGCCTATGTTCTTGTCCTTCAAGAATTCGACCAACCACCTTTCAAGATCTCCGTGCTTCCGCTCGGCGTGCAAGAAGGGGTGGCTGAGGTAGGTGGGGCCCTCGATGTCCCGACTGTCCAAGGGCTCCTGGGCCATCTCCGAGGTGAACCTTCTAAAGCTCTTATAACGTCGTCCACACTCGTCGTAGTATATCCCCAGTGCCCTACCATCCTCACCACCTGAAGCGTCGTCGCTCGCCTGAGCTGATCAACCCTTCTCCAGCAAAGTGGACACCCCCTTGAAGCCAAAAGGAAGATCGGCAGGAGGAGTTAGCGGGGGCAGATCGGGGACGGCAGCAGGTCAAGGCTCTTCTCTCCCCACTCGTTCGTCCACGACCCGTTGGGCCTCCGCCCTCAGACCTCGCACGCCACGCTGCTGGCAGTCGGCAGTGGCATCCCGCTTGACGAAGACCACCCTGAGGAAGTGGCCACCCTCGATCGCGAAGCCGACCCCGACGCTGAGGGTGATGCCGCCTTGCCTCAGGCTCGATGGGGTCTCCATACTGGTACTCATCGCCACCCACACCGGCGACCACCCACGCATGACCAGCGGGAGGCCATGGCGGGGGCGTCGCAGTACAAGAGTCATCAGGCGGCCCGTCGGCCGACACCAGCTCCCCGCCTCCCGCGGCAGGCCCCTTGAGCGGGACCCCCCCGGGTCGGGACCACGCTGGCTCCCGACGAGACCACCCTGGGGCCGAGCGGCGCGGTGCAGCCCCGGCCGCAACAGGCCTCGAGGCACGTCGCAGTGCCGCCGTCCCCGAGCAGTCGCCAGCCCGGAACTCGCAGAGGTGCCCTCCGAGGGCCCAGGTACTTCAGCCAGCCTCGTCCATCGCCACGAACTGCTCCGCATCCTCCTTACCCTCGCTGTCGGGGGGGGGCCAAGAGGGGGGCGTCCAAGAGGGGGGGGCGCAAATCATGGCCAGCGCCACGTGCGCGGCCCAGGGGGGGGCCAAGGACGTAATGAGATAAGAAGAGGCGCCATGATATGTGGGGAAATATCATGGCCCACGCCAGGATATCCACCCCCACCTGGTCATCCCCCCCTCTTTGCCGCCCCCGACGCTGCTGAGCCCGACCGCATCCACCGGCACCAGCCGGCCCTTGCAGCACCCCCTCGTGGCAGAGGGTCTCCCCCAATTACCCGCCAGGCGCAAGAGTGACCCTGGGTAGGAGTGACCTCTGGTGAGCAGCTCCTGGGGGCGCGAGGGAGCCCAACCCAGGGGCGCGGGCCGCTTCTATCGCACCGCGCGCGGCGATCGGGGGGAGGATGAGGAGGAGGAGGAGGAGGAGGAGGAGGAGGAGGAGCCCGCACCAAAGGTCACTCCAGCGAAAGGTCACTCCTACGTGTAATCGGAACTGCGCCTCTGTGCGTCCGCCCGGCCGGGCGGCCAAGGGCAGCAGCTCGCGCGCGAGCGCCGCGGCGCCGAGGCGGGCCTGCCGCGCCGGTCGGGGCAGCTCCCGGCGGGCAGTCGCGCCGCCATGCAGGCTCCGAGCCAATCGGCTACACGCAAGAGCGGCCCTGGGCAAGAGTGGCCTCTGGCGCGCGGCTTTTCGGGACCGCGGGTGGGCCAAAACCAAGCGCGCAGGCCGCCGCTACCGCTTCGCTTTCAGCCATCTGGGGGCCCATCCGTGCCCGCACCAGAGGTCTCTCCGGCGAAAGGTCACTCTTACGCCTCGTCGAGCCAACGCCGCGCCAGCGTCACCGATGAGCGCCGAGGCCAGGTGCCCAGCCAAGGCCCTCGCTCTCCTCCGCGCCAGGCGGGTCACTCCGGCGAAAGGTCACTCTTACGCCTCGTCGAGCCAACGCCGCGCCAGCGTCACCCATGAGCGCCGAGGCCCGGTGCCCCGCCAAGGCCCCCGCCCTCCTCCGCGCCAGGCGGGCAGAGAGAGGGCAGAGCACGGAGGGCGGCGGGGCAGCTGGGCGGATCGGCCTGTCGGGCGCCGCGCCCGCGAGGCTCTGGAGGCTGACCGTCGGTCCGCCTGCTCGCTGGCCTCCCGCTGCTTCGTCAGGAGATGGGAGCAGCAGCAGCAGTCCGAGGGCCCGCCAGGCGCGCATCGCAGACTCTGATGACAGAGGAAGTCGAGGCTTGAGGGCGAATGATTTTGGGCATGGAGGGGGAGATTGAACAGGGACCCGGACGCCCGAAGGACTTGGGCACGTCATCTTCGTGCTGCGTACACCGATGTGCCAGCTTCCTAGAAGTCTCTTTAAACACACCTGGGCCAATCTCTGCTGCCAACGCTAGAGCAGTGGACGTGCTCAAGAAGCTGGGCGCCAGCTTTCCGGTGAGATAGTTCAGAAGCGCTGGCGCAGCTTTTCGGGAGGATGTTTCTTAATCAGATGCTCGACTGTAGCACCACGGCGTACAGAAACAACGTTGGGGAGAAAGGCCAGCCGGGATGGTCCAAAGTCTGAGCTCCCGCGTGGGCAAAACAGGTTACAAGAGGGCAGATGGGCAAAGCAGGCAACCCCCAAGTGACGCAGTGAGGGGGGGTGTCCTCCTCCTCCTCCGCCTTCTCCTTCCCTTCCTCCTCCTCCAGCTCCTCCTCCTCCTCCTTCGCCTCAGTGAACCGACACCCGAACCTTTCCTGGGATGCGTGCTGGCCAAACTTTTGCTGAGGGGAGTCCAACCGGGGCGACGAGGGCGCCCCTCCGAGGCGCAAGAGGAGCGAGGTACAGCAGACTCCCTGCTGCGAGGAGCTGGGGGGAGATGAAGGCGAAGAGGAGGAGGAGGAGGAGGAGGAGGAGGAGGAGGAGGAGGAGGAGGAGGAGGAGGAGGAGGAGGGGGGGGAGGAGGAGGGGAGGAGGAGGAGGAGGGAGGAGGAGGAGGAGGAGGAGGAGGAGGAGGAGGAGGAGGAGGAGGAGGAGGAGGAGGAGGAGTGGAGGAGGAGGAGGAGGAGGAGGGAGGAGGAGGAGGAGGAGTGAGGAGGAGGAGGAGGAGGAGGAGGAGGAGGAGGAGGAGGAGGAGTGTAAACCCAAGAACCACCAACGATGTTGGAGCAAGCCCTCCCCCCAAGCTCCCTCGTCGCAGGCCCCATCCAACGGTGCACTTCCACAGAGGGACCTGCCTCGTTGGAGGACCCTCTGAAGACCCTGAAGCGTGCCAAAACCATATCCCCGATATTCCAACGCCAAGGATAAACTTGACTGTTGCGTCTTGACAGTCCTGAATCGTGCCATCGTAGCTGTTGCGCCTTCATAATCGTGAACCCGTCCAAAGCACCATTTCTGGTACATCTATCATGGGAAGCCATAAAACTCGTACAACTGTTTTGCAACAGTGTGCGCGGCGCTAAGGCGAGAGCCGCATGTTGAAAAGGAGCCGCCCCCAATCCGCGAAGCCTATGCAATCTGTTACCAAGAGTGCCCGCGGCGCTAAGGCGAGAGCCACATTTTGAAAACGACCCGCCTTCAATCCGTGGAACTCTTGCAAAGTTTGAAAACGAATGCGCGTGGCGCGAAGGCGAGAGCCACATTTTGAAAACGGCCCAAATGCGTGAAGCTCTTGTAAATTTTGAAAAAATGAATGTGCGCGGCGCTGGGGCGGGAGCTGCATTTTGAAAACGACCCGCCTTCCATCTGTGAAACGGTTACCATGTTTAAGCTTCAGAATCAGAAGTGGCGAAGAAATCTCAGGCGAAACGCCCGGCCCTGGGTGCGACAGGGAAAAATTAGGTGTAAGGAAAAGGAATGGAGGAGGGCCAGCAGCAACAGCAGCAGCAATAGCAACAGGAGACGGCGGAGGAGGGCATTGCAGGGGAGTGCATGCAGCCCCCTTCCCCTCGGACCTGAAGGTCCACGAGGTCCAGCGGCATGCTGGCGGCGACATCGTCCGCCAGCGAGGCATCCTTTATCTCTGTTGCCTGGCTGCTACGCATGACGGGTGGGAGAGAAGAGGAGGATCGAGGACCAAGAGTCAAGGAGGAGGGCGAGCAGAAGGAGGAGGAGGAGGAGCATGACAAGGCATAGGCGGCAGAGTTGGCGGCGAATGCGGAAGATGGGAAACTGGAGGGGACACCCTGGTTTAAATCCGTTTCCGTAACTCGCAGAGGTCTTTAAACCCCCCACCCCACCCACCCCAACACGGATTGGGGCCCCACCAATAATCAAATCAAAGACTCCCCTGCGGCACCCGCCACACAACGACGACGACGACTACGAGATGAAAAAGGAGATTGTGAGCAACGCCTTCGGCAAATTATGCCTCAATCTATATACA
>CAUYUJ010001416.1:67500-75000 GCA_963575745.1 Prorocentrum cordatum
GCTGCCGCTCGCGCGTCGACAGACGCGAACGCGGTTGACATCCCCGTGGATGGCAACACCGGCGTCCACATGCGGGACAGCGAGGGCCAGCCAGCACAGCGGCGGCGCCGCATGACGGGAGGGCGGATCACTCGTTGGCGCGTCAGCGCCCAAGCGGCTCGCGGCAAGAAGGCCCGCTGCACCCGTTGCATGGGAGGCTTCGAGGCGGGCGAATGGCGCGTGGCAGGCGCCGTGGCGCCACCCGTGGGCTCCCAGGCTCACGCGGGCAAGAAGTGGTTGCACATGGCATGCGTCGATGGCCCCCTACCGCCAGCGACGGCGATGGTGGGCTACACCCAACTCCCCGAGGGCGACAGGGGACGCCTCACGGCAGCCCTGGAGGCCCGAGGGGGGCCCATCTTGCCTCTGCTGGAAACAGTCGAAGTCCAGGCCCCCACCCCTCCCCCACAGGGAGATGGCGCGGCAGGGAGCACTGGGGCCGCCCCGAGGCTCCCTGCCACCGCCGCACCAGGGGCGTATGGCCCAGGCTCACGGGGGACTCCCCTGGGGGCAGCCGAGGCAGCGGCGCCGACCACGGCGGACATACTGCAGCCGCCACTCGACGCACCTGCGGAAGCGGGTGATGATGGCGGACCCGAAGCAGGCGCCCACGACGATTACCTGGACGATCAGGTGACGGACGAGGACGCGTACCACGAGGTTGGCTTTGTCAATCTGGATTGGTGGGATGCCATTGGGTGGGGCCGCATCCTGCTGCAAGGCGCGCCCACCACGGCCATGATCCCCGACAGCATGGCGGCTGCCGTCAGCCACGTGAAGGTGCGGCTGTGCTTGGCGATCGAGCAGGCCCGCCAGGGCAACGATGATCAGGCGTCGAGTACGCTGACGAGACTGTGGAAGGTATTTCTCTCGTTGGACGGTCTGCTGTTCAGCGAAAATGCGACCCCAACTCCGACGACACGGCGCGAGCGTCTCCAGGAGCGCTTGCGGTGGATTCAGGACGGCCAGTGGGATGTCGCCTGGCTCTCTATGGGGGACCAGACGCGCACGGCGGTCACCACGAAGGGCCGCGAGGATCCTGTCGCGGCCCGTGTACGCCGTGTCACTGAGCTCGCACGAGCTGGGGAGATGTCACGGGCGGCAGCAGCAGTGTGGCCCCAGGGTGACATGGCGGATGCAGCGGCGGCGGTGAGGAAGTTCAGCACCGCCCATCAGCCCGCGGCGCCTCGCCCAGGCGAATGGGGCCCTCTCCCTGGCACTGGGGCCGCCCCGCATGGGCCGGGGAGGGGGCCCAAGGTGGCGGGAGCCGATGTGGCGATGCCGCCAGCCACGGCCCCCCACGAGCTTGACGGTGCAGCAGAGCTCCATCGCCGTGTGGCCAACCACCTCAAGCGTCAGTTTGGCCGCTTCCCCCGCCGCGGCGGGGCGGGGCCTGGAGGAGGACGCTACGAGCACTGGGCCCCGCTCAAGCACGACGAGGATGGGGCACAGGCGGTGGCCAACACGCTGGCACGCCTGGCCATCGGCGACCTCCCTCCCGAGGCGCTAGCCGCCCTGACGGCGGCGCGCCTCACAGGCATCCCCAAGGCAGCCCCTGGGGATGTGCGAGTCCTGGGCTGTGGAAATGTCACCCGCCGTATGGTGGGCCGCAGTGCTGCCAAGGTCCACCACATAGACATGCGGGAGGCGGTGGGGGACCAACAGTTTGGCTTGGCCAAGGACGGATGTGGTGCCCTCCATCGACGCCTATGTACGATGGCCAACTCGAGCCCAGGCAAGTGGGTGGTGGCAGTGGACCTCGGGGATGCGTTCAGCAACATCCCCCGCGACCTGGTGAAGGAGGCCGCGCGCACCAAGGTACCCGCCCTGGCGCCGCTGGCGGAGGCCTGGCCCCCTGATCGCACACGCCACGCGGCGGGGGGTGGGTCGCAGCCCGCCCAGCTGGTCGACCAGATCCGTGGCCTCGACCAGGGCTGCCCGATGAGTCCAGGCTTTTACGCGGTCGGCACCGCGGATGTTCTCAGCATCGGCCGCATGGCCGTGCGCGCGGTGGACGCGGAAGGGGACTGCCTGGCCTTCTTGGACGACGCGTACTTCGTGGGCACCGCGGCCGCTGTGTTCCGCGGCTTGGACGCCTGGCGAGCACGCGTCGAAGCCCAGGGGATGAAGCTGAAGATGTCCAAGACCCAGATCTGGTCCTCAGATCCCCAAGCTGTCCTGCCGTCGGAGTTTGCGGAGTACGCCCAGTACCGCGTCCAGAAGCTCAAGGCGGTGGGGTCTACCCTGGCCTACACGAACCACGACGCGGACACCGACTGGAGGGGCGTCCCGCTCACGGACTTTGCGGTTCAAGAGGGCCTCGACGAGGGGGCCTCGCGCAGGCTGGCGGCGCCGGGGCCGCCCTGGGCGCCGCCGCGCCACTCCCCTGCGGCGAGGCTTTCCTCCAGAAGCAGGACCGCTACTTCCGAGAGCTCCTGACGCTCCGCAGGCATGGGCTTTCGGCCTTTGGTGCCTTCCAGCTGATGCGAATCTGGCCGAGGGGGGCCTGCGTCCACATCCAGCGGGCGCCCCCGCTCACGGCGGCGTGGGGCCGCAGGGTGGATGATGGAGTGGTCGCCTTCGTCAACGCCCTTCTGGGGGTCACGGCTGCCCCCCGTGAGCAGATCTTCGTGAAGGTCAGCGACGGAGGCCTGGGCTGTGGCAGCGCCGAACAGCGTGGCCCCGCTGCCCTCCCGGCGCCCTGGGAAGCTGGGATCCACGCGGCTGCCCAGGAGCTCCGAGAGACGACAACGATTGGCCTCTTTCGGAGGTGGCCAGGCCTCGGCCGCGCCCTCTCGGCAGCGGACGAGGAGCAGGGACGGCTGGCAGGAGGCCGTCGTCCCCAGAGTGACCGCTGGCAGGGCCTCCTGGAGGGGCGGAAGGGCAAGGACCAGAAGACGCACACCCAGCACGTGCGGGACCACGCCACCAAGACGTTCTTGGCCGCGCTGCCCGTGACGGCGGCGGCGGCGGTGCATAGTGCCTCGGGCAGCTCAGCGGGCGCCTGGTTGGATAACTTCGAGGGGGTCTCGCCCCTCGCCGACCACGCGTTCTGCATTGCGGCCAAGAGGCGCATGCATCTGCCGCTGCTGCAGTCCGAGTGCACGTGCCTGAACCGACCAGCAGCGCCCACCCGCGCGATAGCGCAGCACGGCCCGACGCGTGGCCGCACGGTGGACGTTCGTGGCGTTCATGCGCTCAACTGTCCCAGGGGAGGCGGCCCGACGCGCCGCCGCAATGCCATCCGAGATGCCGCGGCGCTCTGGCTGCGCGGGGTGGGCCACCACGCCCTGCTGGAGCAGGTCATCCCAAAGTGGTACACGGAAGAACAGGGCGCGGCCACACTGGACGTCGTCTACCATCGAGGCATTCACGGCCGCGTTTGCCTCGACATCAGCTTGGTGGACGAGGTGGCCGTGGCCCAGACGGGGCGGCCGCATCGGGCAGCCCTGCAGCGCAGAGAGAAAGTGAAGCACCGTAGGTATCAATTTTCTGGCCTGGTGCCCTTTGTTATTGACGTCAACGGCCGCTGGGGCGCAGAGGCTGAGACGTGGCTGCGCCGTGCCGCGGGGGAATTGCCTGAGGCCGAACGGCCCGCGGCACGCTCATCCCTGCGCTCGGCAGTGGCCAACGCCCTGCAGGGCCAAATCGCTGAGCAAGTCGCCCTGGCGACGGAGGACGCAGTGGGACTGGATGCAGGGGCCGCCCCGAGCGTTCGGTCTTGACTAGCTGTGGCTCCATCCCATTTGCGTGCGCCCCCTGTCCCCCCCCCTCTCCACCCGCGCGCCTGAGGCCCTGGTTAGCCGTAAAAAATTAGTCACATCTGCAGTGTGCACGGTGCTGTTTAGTCTCCTTGTCGTGTGCATGCGCTCTTGCTTTGTCATGTCTGTTCTGCACGCCGTGTTGCGTAGCCACCCTGCCTCGTGCACGTTGTGCTCTCGCCATGCCATGCTTGCGGTGCTCTTAATTTCTGTCGGGGGTTGCCCCCTCAACCCACTCGCGCTGAGCCTTTCATGCAACTAATAGCACCTGTCCGAGGCCACTGGCTAAAGGGGCGTCAAGAGGCTTGGAAGATCGGGACCGCCCCGCGGGTCCTGGGGCCGTCGGCGGCCCGCCGTCCGCTTTGTCGCCCGCCCGCGACGTGGTTTCCTCGCCCCCCTCTCCCCTCTCCCGCCCGTCCAGGGTCCCGAACGGGGGTCAGGCCGTTTTCCGCCTGTACAAGGATCGGTTCCCACGCACCTGGGGCCGTTGGTTTCAGCCTTTAGTCTTCTTGTTTTACCTTAGTCCCGCCTTGGCAGTCGGCCGCCCCATTTTGGTTCGGTGTACAGCCCCTCCCCCTCCCCTCTCTTCCTCGGCAGCTGTTTGGCTCGTGAGGCCTTGTCTCGCACATTCTCTCGCGCTGCACCTCCCGTGCCATCCACCCGTCCAAGTGATGGCGCCTAAGTTCTCGAAGCCCGCGCCGATGCCCTGGCCTGCCAAGACGTACGCTGACTCGCCTAGTCACGATGCGGCGCCTCTTCGCGGGGCTTTGGCGGCGAATGCTAAGGCTAAGGCCGAGGCTCGTGCGAAGGCCAGCGGTGCTTCTGCGGCCGACGCACCCGCTTCCAAAGCAAGGCCGACACAGCGCCCTGGCCAGCAGGTGAGCGCGTCGGAGAGCGATGACGAGGAGTTCGACATGATGTCCGAGGCGGCGGCCTTTCGGACGGCGCCGACACTGCCCACGGGATCAGTGACGCCCGCCGGGGACGCTGATGGAGGCGGCGGTACGGGGGCCGCCTCCAGTGCCGCCCCCTCCGACGGCTCCTCGGCGATGCCCACGTCGGCGGTGGTGCCAGTGACGACGGCCGCCTTGGCGGCGGCAGCCACTTACGCCAACTTCACCACGGAGCAGCGCCGAGGGTTGGACGCGATCACCCTCGCGCTCCACAACCTCCAGCTGAGGGGGCAGGCCGTGGGCGGTCGCGGCGGCCGAGGGGCGCGCAGCGTCGCCGACGGCGGGCGCTCCGTGGAGGACGGGGCCGCCAGTGAGGCCCCGAGTGCTGCGACCACGGGCGCCCTCAGCGGTCATGGAGGCAAGCGCCACCGCCGACGCAGCAACAAGGCCGTCTACGGCCAGGCCCCCCAGTCGAGCGACGGCGCACCTGCCGCGCTCGAAGACGCCGAGATGATGGCGGAGGAGAACTACGCTGAGGCGGGCTACGTCCACTGCATGGGCGCGTACTGGGTCCCGCCGCAGCGCCTGGGCTGGTGTCGGAGGTGCGCAGAGCTGGACGACTGGAAGATCATGGCGGCGGAGTGCGTGGACGAGCCCAGTTGCGGGGAGATGCGCCGCTACGCGGGGGCCAAAGAGTACAACCAGCAATGCCCCGAGCTGAGGAAGGGCAAAGAGGGGCAGTACAAGCTGTGCACGTGCTCGCGCTGCGTGGCGGCGACGCAGAACTTCACCGAGCACGTGGCCGTGACGCGCGCAGCGCGCGCGAACAAGGGCCCAGGCTCCATCGACCACGCCGCCAAGCGAGTGGCGAAGTTCCGTGCGAGCTTCGACTGCATCAAGGAGGGCATGGACGTGCTGGTGGGATTCGCGCTCTCCGAGGAAGGCTTGCTTGCCCTGCGGAGGTCAACGGAGGGCGTGGGGGTGGGCATCGACCCCGAGAGCACGGGCGCCCCCCCAGCCACGGAAGCAGTGGCGGAGGAGGTTGGGCGCCCGATGGCGAGGGAGGTGGGGGTGGTGCCAGGGCCGCCCCGTGCGCCACCCCCGCCCCTCGAGGAAGAGCCTTTCCGTGACGAAGAGAGCGACCCCCAGCCCGACATCGATGCTGAGGGCCAGGAGCACCAGCTGACCGACGTCAAGACCGTGAAAGAGGTCACGGACGTCGAGCCCCTGCTGCGGCTTGGCCTCTCCAAGAAATCGCTGAAGCGTATGGCGCGGGCCTATGGCGTCCTCAAGTTCGAGACCATGCGCGCCCACATGCTGGGAGGCCTGGGGCCCATCCTGGAGAAGAAGGAGGACATAGTGAGGGGCACAGAGGCGCAGAACGGAGTCCAGAAGTGGCTCGACGCGCTGAATGAGGAGGCAGAGGACGATGTGGGAAGACTGAAGAAGGGCGCCCTGGAGGCCTCAGGGGTCGCGGACGCACGCCTGGGGCACAAACGTGCCTGGAAGGAGGAGTGCCAGGGCAACGCCGCGGCGCAGGAGGCCTACCGACGCATGGGCGACTACACGGACCAGTTCTACCGTGGCAAGGGCTTCACGTTCAACATGTACTACAAGTGCTCGGCCAACAAGGCCTGGGACAATCCCAGGGGATGCTGCTCGGTGATTCGATCGGATCGCTGGACGCAACTGCTCACCTGCGCGCAGGAGGCGGCGGGGGAGTCGGGCCAGCGCTGGCACTGCCATTGCGGTGCGCGTTACTCGACCTCCTACGGGGTCTGCGTCGAGTTCATTGAGGAGGAGGCGAACCCGCCACGGGCGTACTACATGCACGCGGAACACCCAGAGGAGGACACCCGCGACCTGAAGGCCCTGCTGCGCTACGACAAGCTCAAGAAGGAGGAGATACCCGTGTTCAGCGCGGTGGATCTCCTGCAGTACCTGCCCAAGATCGAGCCGCTGGCAGTGGGCACCGTCTTCAAGCGTTACGCCCCACACCAGCCGCAGTGGGAGGGCCACTATGCGTTAATGGAAGGGCTCACCTGGGAGAGCATGGCTGAGTCCAAGTGGTCCGACCTCTACGCGCAGGTTGCCTGGGGACTTAACGACCCAGGGTGGGCGGGGCACAGCAAGAAGGCGCGGAACAAGGCCAAGAGGGAGCACCTGGAGATGGCGCACAGGGAGCTGGCGCTCTACGAGCGCCGCAACAACCTGCGGGAGGGCAGCCTCACGGGCGGCGGGGGCGGCACAGGGGTCGCCCCGCGTGCCACCCCCGTCCGCGCCGCCAGCGCCCCCCCAGCGGGTGGGGCCCGCGGCAGCCAGGACCCGCCACCACCGCCTGTCGGGGTCCCGCCAGCGACCGCGGCCATCATGGCCCCCCCTCCGCCGCCGCCGCTGTCGGCCCCCCCAACGGAGCCGCCGCCGCCGACGGGCCCTCCGCCGCAGACGAACCCGCTCCCGCAGCAGATCCCAAATGCTGCAGCCCTGAACGTGGCCCTCGGTGAAGACCTCGAGCGCCAGATCTTTGGGCCCTCAGGGCAGGCGGGCGACAGCGGTGACCTCGGTGGGGAAGTGCAGGCGCTGCCGTCGCAGGTCTTCGCGGCCATTGCGCGGGGAGCAGGCCGGCCTGCCTGAATGATGAAGCCCAGCAAACACTAGGCCCTCGACAGGCCACGTGAGTTCCTGCCAAGATGTCTTGCATGCCATGCTCAGTAGGGGGGCGCGCCCACAATGGCACCCCCCTCGCGTGGCTGCGCCTGTGGCCTTAGCCCCTGCGTGGCGTATGGTCACCCGTGCGCCTAGCTTCT
>CAUYUJ010001416.1:80000-101450 GCA_963575745.1 Prorocentrum cordatum
GGAGGAGCAGGAGCAGGAGGAGCAGGAGCAGCACCCCCCGGAGGGTGAAAACGCCAACACGAGTCACAGCGCGCGCCGATGCTCCAATGCAGGTCTCTGTACACACATACAGAATTACATATCTATAGCTTAGATACACATTTACACATACAGACAGAAACACACATATATATATATATATATATACGTATATATATATACGTATATATATATATATGTATGTATAACAAATGTATTTAGATACGCATATATGTGTATAGATAGATACCGCTCCTGGCCGGCAGCGGCGGCGGCGGCCGTCTCGGCGGCGGCGGCGACGAGGCGGGGGTCGCACGCGGCGAGGCCGCAGAAGGGGCTCCCTTCGCGCCTCGAAGGTGAGGCAGTAGAGGTACCAGTCCCAGTGCTGCAGCACCTGGCGGGCCCCCTCCCCCGGTCGGGCGCCGAAGGAGCTCACTTCCCCCTCGCTCCTCCTCCTCCTCCTCCTCCTCCTGCTCTTCCTGCTCCTCCTCCTCCTCGTCATTTTCCTCCTCCTCCTCCTCCTCATCCTCACTTCTCCACCCCACGCCATCATCCTCCATCCGCCCTGTCTCCCCCTCTCCCATCTCGCCCCCGCAGTCGCCTTCTCCTCCTACTTCTCCTCCTCTTCTTCAGCGTTCCTGCCTCTCTGGTGCTGCCTCCTTCCTCCCGCCCGCCCCACCGTCGCCACCTCAGAGAGGACTCGCCTGGGAAGCTGGACCAGGAATGGGGCAACTGCGGTACAGTGGGAAGCGGAAGAACACCGTGGACTGCGTGCTCGTGTGACCGTTGTCTTCCCTGTGTGTTAGTCTGCGCTGCAGTCTCGGGCCGTTAGCTCACGTGCTGTGCTGGTAAATGTTCCGTTGTTCGTGGCTGCGCTCAGCCCACACTGGGGGAGCCTGTATGCAAAACGCCACAGACACCCGCCACCAAAAGAATAGAAGTGTGAACCCTGCGTATGTGTGTCACAGCCAAGCAGGGAGAAAGGCAGAGGGAGAGAAGAGATGTGGAGGAGAGGGAGAGGGAGAGGGAAGGCGAGAGCGCAAGGGAGAGAGGGGCAGAAGGAGCGAGAGAGAGAGACCGAGAAAGAGAGACAGACAGGGAGCGAGCGAGAGGAATAGAGAGAGAGAGAGAAAACAACACTCTATACATGAATGCATGAGATGCATCTACATGTATAAGTGTATATATAAATCTGTGTATATAGGTGTGTGTGTAGAGAGAGAGAGAGAGAAAGAAAGAGAGAGAGAGAGAGGGAGAAAAAGAGAGAGAGAGAGAGAGCGAGCGAGCGAGAGGGAGAAGAGAGAGAGAGAGAGCGAGCGAGAAAAGGAGGCGTATGCATGCATACATAGAAGGACCGAGAGAGATGGCAAGAAATACACTATGGAGAAAGAGGGGGGAAAAGAGGGGATGGTAGGAGGGAGTTGGAGGAAGACGAGCAGGGCGATGAGGAGGACCATAGTACCCAAGAGGGAACATGATAGAGATGAGATGAACAGAAGAAGATCATGTGGTTACTGCCTTTGCCCCGGTCGCTCTCGGAATGAGCGCAGCCGAAATGGGTGTCGCATAACAGGGGGTGTGAATACATGTTGTACTACTCGTAGTAGCTGTAGTTGTCGCAGCAGTAGAAATGGAAGTAGTACCAGAAGAAATAGAAGTAAGTGCCGTCGCCGTAGTAGTAGTAGTAGTAGTAGTAGTAGTAGTGGTAGTAGTAGTAGTAGTAGTAAAAGTAGTAGTAGTAGTAGTAGAAGTAGTAATGGTCGTAGTAGCCGGAGTATTAGAAACAGAACATGTAGTAGGAGGGATAGTAGTAGTAATAGTTGTTGTGGTAGCAATCGTAGTAGTAGTAGTAGTAGTAGTAGTAGTAGTAGTAGTAGTAGTAGTAGTAGTGGACCCTGTTGTCGTCCTAGTTGAAGTAGCAGTAGTAGAAGTAAGCATGCTCGTAGTAATAATGGAAGTCGTAGTGGTAGTACTAGTAGTGATAGCATAGGACGTAGTCGTAGTAGACGTAGTTGTAGTCATAGTAGTCGTGCAAAGTAGTTATTGTTGTCGTAGTCGTAGTAGTAGTGCTAGTAGTAGTCGTAGTCGTATTAACTGTAATAATAGTTGTAGTCGTAATCATAGGCGTAGGCGTAGTCATAAGAGCCGTAGTAGAAGTAGTTCCAGTACTAGTCGTAGTAGTAGTTGAAGTAGTAGCGGATCTAATCGTAGTCGTAGCTGTACTGACAGTGTCAGTAGTAGTCGTAGTAAACGTAGTAGCCGGAGGCATCGTAGCAGTAGTAGCGGTAGCAGTAGCAGTAGCAGTAGCAGTAGCAGCAGTACTTGAAGTTAGTGTACCAAGCGTAAAGGTAAGTAGCAGTAGTAGTAGTAGTAATAGTAGTAGTAATAGTAGTAGTAGTAGTAGTAGTAGTAGAAGTAGTAGTAGTAGTAGTAGGAGTAGTAGTAGTGGACCCTGTTGTCGTCGTAGTTGTAGTAGCAGTAGTAGAAGTGAGCATACTCGTAGTAGTAATGGAAGTCGTAGTGGTAGTACTACTAGTGATAGCATAGGAAGTAGTCGTAGTAGACGTAGTTGTAGTCATAGTAGTCGTGCAAAGTAGTTTTTGTTGTCGTAGCCGTAGTAGTAGTACTAGTAGTAGTCGTAGTCGTATTAACTGTAATAATAGTTGTAGTCGTAATCATAGGCGTAGGCGTAGTCATAAGAGCCGTAGTAGAAGAAGTAGTACCAGTACTAGTCGTAGTAGTAGTTGAAGTAGTAGCGGATCTAATCGTAGTCGTAGTTGTACTAACAGTGTCAGTAGTAGTCGTAGTAAGCGTAGTAGCCGGAGGCATCGTAGCAGTAGCAGTGGTAGCAGTAGCAGTAGCAGTAGCAGCAGCAGCAGTACTTGAAGTTAGTGCACCAGGCGTAAAGGTTAGTAGCAGTAGTAGTAGCAGGTAGTAGTAATACTAGAAGTAGTGGTGGTAGTAGTAGTAGTAGTAGTAGTAGTAGTAGTGAAGAGGTAGCCGTGGAAATAGCACTGGTGTAAGTCGTGGTAGCAGTAGTCGTGGTAGTAGCAGTAGTAGTCGTAGAAGCTGTAAGAGTAGCATAGCGATAGTACTAGTATTGACAGTTGCCGTACTAGTCGCAGTACTCGTAATACTCTTACTAGCTGTAGTAGTGATAGGAGTAGTCGTAATAGTAGTAGTCGCCGCCGTGTAGTCGTGGTAATAGTAGTAGTGGTAGTAGTAGTAGTTGTAGTAGTAGTCGTAGTAGTAGTAGTAGTAAATAGTAGTAGTAGTAGTAGTAGTAGTAGTAGTAGTAGTAGTAGTGGTCACAGTTGTGTGTCGTCTTCGCCGTAGTCAGTAGTGGCGGCTATACTAGTGGTAGTAGAAGTAGTAGTGGAAGTCGTAGTAGTAGTAGTAGTAGTAGTAGTAGACGCGGTGGTGAAAATTGTAGTAACACTCGTAGTCGTAGTCTTAGAATTAGTAGTAGAGGTAGTACTAGTAGTAGTAGTAGTAGTAGAAATAGTAGTTGTAGTAGTAGTCGTAGAAGTAGTAGTCGTAGTAGTAGTAGTAGCAATAAAAGAAGTAGTAGTAGCAGTAGTAGCAATACTCATAGTGATAAGAGTAGACCAGGTGATAGTAATCGTGGTAATACGAAATACATAGAATGCGTGATAGTAGTAGCAGGGGTCGTAGTAGTAGTAGTAGTAGTAGCGGTAGTAGTAGCAATGGTAGTTGTAGCACTAGTACTAGTAGTAGCAGTCGCAATAGTGGTAGTAGCCGTAGTAGGAGTACTAGTAGTCGGCGTAGCAGTGGCAATTCTAATTGTAATAGTCGTCGAAATCGTGAAGGTTGTAGCAACTGTAATAGTAGCAGTAGTAGTAGCAGAAGTGGCCGTAGCAGTAGTAGTAGTAGTAGTAGTAGTGCAGTGGTAGTACTACACATAGTAGTAGTCGCAGTCGTGGTCGCCGTCGTAGTAGAAGTAGTAGTGATGACAGTAGAAGTAGTAGTAGTAGTAGTAGTAGTAGTAGTAGTAGTAGTAATAGTAGTCGTAGTAGTAGTACTAGTAGTAGTAGTAGTAGTAGTAGTAGTAGTAGTAGTAGTAATAGTCGTAGTCGTAGTCGTAGTAGTAGTAGTAGTAGCAACAGGAGCTGCAATAGACGTAGTTGCCGTAGTAGTCGTAGTAGTAGTAGTAGTGGTAGTAGTAGTAGTAGTAGTAGTAGTAGTAGTAGCACTAGTAGTAGTAGTAGTAGTGGTAGTGGTAGTGGTAGTCGTAGTACTAGTGGCAGTCGTCGTCGTAGTAGTAGTAGTAGTGGTAGTAGTATCCGTAGTAAAGGCCGTAAAGGCCGTAGTCGTCGTAGTAGTCGTACTAGTCGCGGTGCGGTATTCGTAGTCGTAACAATAATAATAAGAATCGAAGTCGCAGTCGTAATAGTAATAGTAAGCGCAGTAATAATAACATTCGTGATCGCAGTCGTCGTTGCTGTCGTGGTGGTAGTCGTAGTAGTAGTAGTAGTAGTAGTAGTAGTAGTAGTAGTAGTAGTAGTAGTAGTAGTAGTAGTAGTAGTAGTAGTAGTAGTAGTCTAGTAGTAGTAAGTAGTAGTAGTAGTAGTAGTAGTAGTAGTCGTAGTAGTAGTAGTAGTAGTAGTAGTAGTAGTAGTAGTAGTAGTAGTAGTAGTAGTAGTAGTAGTAGGTAGTAGTAGCAGTCGTCGTAGTAAATAGATAGTAGTAGTAGTAGTAGTAGTAGTAGTAGTAGTGTAGTAGTAGTAGTAGTAGTGTTTTCTGACAGTAAGTAAGTAGTAGTAAGTAGTAGTAGTAGTAGTAGTAGTAGTCGTAGTAGTAGTAAAAGTAGTAGTAGTAGTAGTAGTAGTAGTAGTCGTGTCGTATAGTAGTAGTAGTAGTAGGTAAGTAGTCGTAAGTAGCAGTAGTAGTAGTAGTAGTAGTAGTAGTAGTAGTAGTAGTAGTAGTAGTAGTAGTATTAGTAGTAGTAGTAGTAGTAGTAGTAGTAGTATCGTAGTAGTAGTAGTAGTAGTAGTAGTAGTAGTAGTAGTAGTAGTAGTCGTAGTAGTAGTAGTAGTAGTAGTAGTAGTAGTAGTAGTAGTAGTAGTGATAGTACTACTACTAGTCGTAGTGGTAGTAGAAATAGTCGTGGTCATAATAGTAGCAGTCGTTGTTGAGTTGTTGGTGGCGGATGTGGTTGTAGAGGCTGCGCTGGCAATGGAAGTGCTCGCAGCAGGTCGTGCCTGCGGTTCGTAGGAAGGGTTCACCACAGCGGCCCTTTCATCACCCCACGGCTGCAAGGTTCCAGGGGCGTCCAGGGCGCTCTGGTGGAGAAGCCAACAGGGAGCAAAGGGAACAGGGGAAGAAAAGCGGCCAAGGAGGAGAGGGGAGCATGTGGAGGACGAGGAGAAGGATCGGCAGAACGAGGAGGGAGGAGGAGGATGGAGGGGGGGGAGAAGAAGGGGGCGGGAAGAGCAGAAGCAGGATGGCGGGGTTAAGAGAGGAGGCCCCAGGAGAAAGCATGCAAAGGCGAGTCAGATGGGAGGGTGCAGGCAGGAGGGGGCGACGCGCGGCGCGCGGCGGGCCCGGGGGGTACGGGGGGGGCCGCCTTGTCCACCGTGCCGTAAGAGAGGCGGCGGAAGAAGGAGTACCTGGGGCGACAGGCGGGCGCGGCCCTGGGCAAGAGTGGCTGGTGCGCGGCCTTGGGCAAGGGGGGCGCGAGGGGGCCCGAACCGAGCGCGCAGGCCGCGGCTATGACGCATCTCGTCTGGCGATCGCGGAGGGCCCGTGAGCCCGCGCGGCAGGTTCGTGTCGCGACGACCCTGGCGCTGGTTTCTGACGCCGCGTGGATCCTTCAACCTGGAACGAGCGGCGGCTTCTCGATCGTCCGATCGTTCCATGTCGGTCGATTCTGATTCTGGGCCACCAGCGGCATTCAACCTTGAACGCCTGCGGCGGGGTCGCCGAGAGCCGACACGACGCGACCCTGCCGCACCAGAGGTCGCTCTGTCGAAAGGGCACTCCTGCGTGCAGCCGGTACCAGGCCCGGTCCTCCGGCGCCTCTCCCCCCCCAGGCCCCCCCCCCCGCGCTGCAGGGACACGAGGAGGAGGAGAGGAGGAGAGGAGGAGGGGAGGAGGGAGGAGGGAGGGGAGGAGGAGGAGGAGGAGGAGGAGGAGGAGGAGAGGGAGGAGGAGGAGGAGGAGGGAGGAGGAGGAGGAGGAGGAGGAGGAGGAGGAGGAGGAGAAAGAGGAGGCACGCGCCGAAGAGAGAGAGAGAGAGAGAGAGACCTCGCGCCGCGCCCCGGGGAGCAGGCCTCTCGTGGCGCCCTCTCCCGTCCCCGCCCAATCTCGCGGTGCCCGCGCTCACCTCCTCGCAGGCCGCCGCGAGCAGCACGCGCGGCGGGCGCCCCCCCCCCCCTCGAGGCGCTCGTGCCTCCGCACCGCGCGCGCGCCGTGCAACAAACAAGCGCGACGTCCGATTCTTGCTCATTTTCCGACTCCTGGGGGGGGGGGTGACGAACCTCCTCCTCCTTTTCCTCCTCCTCCTCCTCCTCCTCCTCCTCCTCCTCTTCCTCCTCCTCCTCCTCCTATTCTCCTTTTTTTCGTCACGCGATTTGTATTCTTCCACCCCGAGCGAGCGCCGCTCGCTCCCGTCGGCGGACGAACCAACAACACACACCCATACCCATAGGAGGGTCGGAGAGGGCTATGGGTGCGTGTTGTCGGATGGGGGTCCCCGCTCGAGCGGGAGCGTTCCCCAGGGTCCGACAACCCGCACCCATATCCACAGCCAGTCCTCCTCCCAACGACCCCCCTATGGGTATGGGTGCGTGTTGTTCGTTCGTCAGGGGGCTCGCTGGGCCATGGGACCGAAAGAACAAATGCTCGGGGAGGAAAAACCATCCCCGAGAAGGGGTCCAGACCTCATGGGGTGGTCCACGCTGCAAAGAGACTTGAATGGGGTTTCTGCGTCCTCCTGATAATTTTCCGCCCTTCGCACCCCCCCCCTCCCCCCCCCGCCACCTGCACGTCCGCTCTCCTCGTCTCCTCTGCTCCCCTCCCTCTGCGAGGGAGGGGAAAAAAGAGCAGGGGGGGCATGGCGCAGGTATGTGTGTGTGTGTGGACAGACAGCCAGACAGAGAGAGAGAGATAGAAACAAAAAACAACAAAAAAAAAATGATGCAGTGGGGGTGGATCGGCGTATCGGCTCGGGAACGCTGATGTATGGCATCGGCATCTCGGCGCATTGGCCCCGCTGCGCCGATGATATGGATTGGTATATCGGCGCGCTGGCTCCAAACAGGAGAGGTGCCGCGGTGCGGTCAATGTGCACTGAAGGACTGAAGCGTTCCACTACTCGCAAAGTGGCTACTCTTAGGTCGGGCATGCCCCCCTACAGGCGGCTTTTGGACGAAAAATAAAAAAACAGTTGAGCAATGCTGAAAAATCGTATTGAGAAAATCGTCCCCAGACTATGTTCGACTATTTTTCAAACATTCCCCTATGTAGAGGGACAGGCCCGACTTACAGCTACTCGCAAATGGCAACGGGCTCTGCCGCGGGGGACGTACGATCCATGCACGTCGAGGCAAAGACGTGTCTGCTCGGGCGCTCGCGAGCAGGAGCTCTGCGAGCAGTGGAACGCGCTCGATGAAAACTCAACCGGGGTAAATTAATTCTGTAGTCGATCCACTATTCGAACCTTACGTCGCGGCTCACTCGGGCCGCCAGCGCGGCACATCGCGTGGGGAACGAGGGCAGCTCGCAGGCGGCCTTGCGCGGGTAGCTGGCGCGCGGACGGCGGCGCAGCCGGACCTGTATTGTCCTGCGTCGCCCGGGTGCCCTCCGCGCGGGCTTCCCCGATAGAGGCCTCCCGGATGGAGTCCGAGCCCGTGGGGACGGAGGATCGCGCCACGTCGCCAGTGCATCGCCAACACATTTGACTACCTACCAGACAACCCCAACCCAACCCGACGACTCGAATTTCGGGTTGGGGAGGGTACGGGTTCCATATCTGTTTTTTCAATGTTCCCCGACCCCCCCCCACTGGAAATGGATGGCAAGTTGAGGCCTTCGGGTTGGGTTGGGGTGGGTTGGTGGGTGGTGAACATTGGCGACGCATCGGCGCGATGTATCGGCGGTGCCTGGGACGCATCGGCGCCATCGGCGTGGGAGAACTCTGGCTCCACAGCGAGCCGCATCGTCGATGCGGAGCGACCCCTCGGCCCCATCTGCTCGGACCCCATCTGAGAGGCCTGGATCTGAGCGAGACACCGTCGACGCCATCCACGCGGACCCCACCTGGGAGGCCTGGGTCTGAGCGATGCTCCGACCCCGCCTGCTCGGACCCCGCCTGGGAGGCCTAGACCCGAGCGAGACGCAGTCGACACCTCCCCCCGGGCGCACGCGTCGCGCAACTTCGCGTGCGCCCGGCGCACGGCGGACGCTAACGCGCTAATAAAGCCGGCGGGCCGCGCCGGAACCAGTGCACACCACTCCCCCTCCTCCTCCTCCTCCTCCTCCTCCTCCTCCTCCTCCTCCTCCTCCTCCTCCTCCTCCTCCTCCTCCTCCTCCCTCCTTTCCTCCCCTCCCTCCTCCCTCATTCCTGGGCGCACGCGTCGCCCAGCTTCGCGTGCGCCACCCACTGCCGCGTGGACAAGTCCTGCGGCGCCGCGCGCGGCGCGGCAGCGGCCGCCCGCCGCCTTCCAAAGGCCAGGCGCGGCGGCCTTCGCCGCAGGTGCGCGCCGCGCGCACGCGCCCCAGGGCCTCCTCAGCGGCGGCCCCGCTCACGGAGCCCGCCAGGATCTGGGCGGCCAGGACAGCGCGAATGACACGCCACCGCCCTCAGAGGGGGCGCAAAGAGCGGGAACACGACCTGGCGTTTTTCGAGCGCCTCCCCCCCCCCCAAGACGGCCCCTGGCCCCCCGTGAGGCCCCCGAGGCGCCCGCGAGAGGCCCCAAGAGGCCTCCAAGAGGTTCCCGAGAAGCCCCCAAGGGGCCCTCAGGAAGCCCAGACAAAAAGAAAAGACAGAATGCCCCCCAAACTCCTCCTCCTCCTCCTCCTCCTCCCTTCCTCTCCTCCTTCCTCCTCCTCCTCCCTCTCCCTCCGCCTCCTCCTCCCCCTCCTCCTCCTCCTCCTCTCCTCCTCTCTCCTCCTCCTCCTCCTCCTCCTCCTCCTCCTCCTCCCCCTCCTGGCCTCCTCCTGCCTCCTCCTCCTCCTCCTCCTCCCCTCCTCCTGCCTCCTGCTCCTCCTCCTCTCCTCCTCCTCCTCCTCCTCTCCTCTCCTCCTCACGCCTCCTCCTCCTCCTCCTCCTCCTCCTCCCTCCTCCCCTCCTCCTCCTCCCTCCCACCCTCCATCCCTCCCTCCTCCCTCCCTCCCTCCCTCCCTCCCCCCTCCCTCCCCTCCCTCCCTCCCTCCGTCCCTCACCCTCCTACCTCCTCCCTCCCTCCTCCTTCCTACTCTTCCTCCTCCTCCTCCTCCTCCACCTCCTCCTCCTCCTCCTCCGCCTCCGCCTTCCTCCTCCTCCTCCTCCTCCCCCTCCTCCTCCTCATCCCTCACCGTCGAAGGAGAAAAGAGAAAAGCCGTCCAAGAGGGCCCAGCCTGGGGGGGGCCTGGCGCAACGACTCCCCTGTCAGCGAGGCGAGGGCGTGGGCGCACGGTCGGACGCATAACCATTCGCACACTCTTCCTCCTCCTCCTCCTCTCCTCCTCCTTCCTCCTCCTCCTCCTCCTCCTCCCTCCTCCTCCTCCCTCCTCCTCCTCCTCCCTCCCTCCCTCCCTCCCTCCCTCCCTCCCTCCTCCGTCTCCCTCCCTCCCTCCCTCCCTCCCTCCCTCCCTCCTTTCCCTCCCTCCCTGTCCCTCCTCCCTCCCTCCCCATCCCTCGCCTCCTTCCCTCCCTCCCTTCCTCCTCCCTCCTCCCTCCTCCCTCCTCCCTCCTCCTCCCTCCTTTCACGCTGGAGTAATGGGGGGAACACAAAAGGGGGGACGGCAGTAGGTGCAATAGTTGGTTTGCCTGAACTATTGCGCGCGCGCTATTGCACCAACTATTGCTGGGGGACACGAACTATTGCAAACCGCCTGACCTATTGCGCGCGAAACATGACAAAACAATACCCACGCGGAACTATTGCATCCACGCCGCGAACTATTGCATCCAAGCGCCAACTATTGCATGAACTATTGCGCCTACTCCCGTCCCCCCATTTGTGTTCCCCCCGTTACTCCGGCTTAGTCCTCCTCCCTCCTTGCACCACCAAGGGGAAGGAGGAGCGCGGGCTTCCCTGGCACCGGTGTGACACCCCGAGTCAGTCTTTGACGGCCCCGAGGCCCCGCGAGGGCCCCGAGGGGCCGGGAACGACGAGCAGCCTGCGGCTCGAATTTGTCGAGACGCCCGATGTCTGGGCAAGCGTACAATCAAAAACCCTAATGAGGACGCGCGGTAAGGACGCAAGACCCTTGGAAGCCAGAGTTGGGATTTTTGGGGCGGCGGACGACGAAAACCTCAAGGACGCAAGGCAAGAGCAAGGAAGAGCAAGGACGCAAGGGTACCCTGAGCAAAGTCGCGCGTCCTTATTAGGGTTTTTGACCGTAGAGAGTTCCGCCACGAAGGCTGGCAGCCCCAGGCACCGGCAACCAATGTACGGGTACTGGAAGGTGCGCGGCCAACGGCATCAACGGCATACCGCCGTGAGGATCCAGTCGGGGCGAGTTCCTGCTGAAGAAGCACCAGGCCGTCGGACGACAACGAGACAATAGCACGCTGACGGGCTACATGAGGACACGTGAGACTCGAGCATTTGGAGACTCGAGTCGGTCTGAGGGGGCCCTCAGGGAAATGACGTGACGTAGTCCGAAATCTGACGCGGGCTCTCGCTGCAAACATCTCAAGAAAACCAGGACGTCAAAATTCATGTCAGGAACGCCACAAAGCGGCGGCTGACCCAAGTCCCGGCAAACTCGAGCACGCTTCCCCAATAAATGCCTGGAGCCGGAGCAGACGGGGCAACCAACTCTAGCGTGGCCAGAGCAGAGCGTGGGGCCAGAGCAGAGCATGGCCGGGCTTGGGCATATAGAATCAAAACGGCAACACAGCAAACGTCCCAAAACCGTTCGCTGTGATCTTTGTGTGTGTGTTCCTTGACGCGAGGGGCCCGCTCGAGGGCTTGCTGGGCCCACATGGGGTCCGAGCAAACGGGGTCGAAGGGTCGCACCGCATCGCATCGCCAACGCACTGGCGAGGAGGAGGAAGGGTGGGAAGGAGGGAGGAGGGAGGGAGGGAGGGAGGAAGGGAGGAGGAGGAGCAGGAGGAGGAGGGAACAAAGGGCCGCACCGCATTTCCGACGCACTGGCAATGTATCGGCGACGTCGAGATGGAGGACGTCGGGCGGCGCCAGGTCGCGCCGCCTCGCCGATGCACCGGCGATGCGGCGCGATCCGCCGACCCCTATCCAGTTACTCGGCCCCCGCTTGTCGGAGCGGGGGGAGTTGAGACAACGGCAGCTCAAAATCGGTCCCTGGACCAAACCCTGGCCTCGCCATCGCTCGGACGTCCATTCCCTGTGCATTCTACGATGTTGTGCGTGTTCTTCTTGCTAAATGGTCCAGGATGCTCCTCGATGGTCCTCGCGGAGAAAAAATGCACACGTCCGAGCGATGCATCGGCGATGCGGCGCGATCCTCCGACCCCGTCTGCTCGGACTCCACTGGGGCCTGGCCGACCTTCGAGGGCCCCCCCCGCATCGGGGAACAAACAAAATCACAGCGAACGGTTTTGGCACGGTTTCTGGGCTGCCGTTGGTGATAGGTGCTGGGGATGCTTTCCAGCGGCTGCGTCTCGCCGAGAGCGTTCCAGGGGTGGCAGGATCGTCCCGAACGTCCGCCAGAGGCCCGCAGCATGGCCCAAGTTCGGGATGAGAAACCGGTCCAAGGGAAGAAAAGCAATGAGGACACAAGAGGAGGAGGAGGCGGAGGAGGAGGAGGAGAGGGGAGGGGAGGAGGTAGGAGCAAGAGGAGGAGGAGGAGGAGGGGAGAAAGAGAGGAGGAGGAGGAGGAGGAGGAGGAGGAGACCCCCGCGGTCCGCCGAAGCAACGCCAGGGTGGCTACTCAGGGGGAGGGGGCTTGCGGTATGCCCAGGCTGGACTACCAGGGTTCCGTCTGTGCGCAGCCCGAATCCTTAACCAGTTCCTCCTCCCCTCCCTACCTCACTCCTCTCCTCCTCCTCCTCCTCCTCCTCCTCCTCCTCATTCTTCCCCTCCGGGACCCCACTTCCGAATCCTCCTGAGAGCATCAAAAGCTCCCGGCTCCTCCCTTTCCGAGATCTTGCCAACATCAGAGCGCCTCAAGCTCCTTCAAAAGCGCCTCGCCTCCCCCCCCTCCTCCTGAGATTTTCCCGAGATCCCCCCCCTCACACTCCGCGCGAAGGGCGGACCAGGAAGACAGGCGGATTTTGGACGAAAAACAAAGCATACGCCAACCTATGATCAAACATGGTGAAACATGGTAGACAACTCGTCCCCAGACTATGTTCTACTATTTTCGAATATTCCTCCTGTAGAGGGACAGGCCCGACTTAAGACTAGGGAGAGGGGACGACATGTCTGAGCGCCCTCTGCCGATCTCAAAAATCACCTGTGGGCCTCCGCGGGCCGGGGGGGAGCCTTCCGGGGACCTCCGGCAGCTCTTCCGAGGACCGGAGGAAGAGAGGAGCGCGAGGACTGGCCATCGCTCGGACGTCCATTCCCTGTTTTTGTTTCGGTTTCGTGCGTGGCTTTTTCGCCAGATGATCAAGGATGTTCCTCGATGGCCCTCGCCGAAGGAAAAATACACACGTCCGAGCGATGCCAAGAGGACGAGGGTCGGAGGAGGAGACGGACGTGGGTTCCGAAGCGCACCGGTTGGGTGCAGCGCTTGCCGTGTGGAGCGAGCACCTTCTCGGTCTCGGATCCCCCTTCTCGCCCTCTCGGCCCGGTTTTGGGGTCCAGCCGCCGAGTGCTCCGTTGGATCCCAGCTCTCCCAGGGAGGGGGGTAGGAAGGAAGCCGGCGGTGATGAGTTTATTAATATAATGAGTTTGTAGTGAGAGGAGGAAGGAGGAGGAGGGGGAGGAGGAGTAGGAGGAGTGAGGAGGAGGAGGAGGAGGGGGATGATGGAGAGGAGGGAGGCGGGGAGAGGAGCTCGGAGGAGGGAAAGGTCTGGAGGAGAGGGAGTTGGGAGGAGGGCGAGGAGGGCCTGCAGGGAGACCCGAACACAAGCCCGAAGGCGGCCCGAAGGCGGCCAAAATCCATGCCCAGGACGGCTGCAAGATACAGTCATCGGCCTGACCTAAGGAACGATAAATCAGGAACGAAGCCCCTTTTCTCCAGGGAATAACGCACAAGGAACGATAAAGAATACATAACGCATAAGGAACGATAAATGGAACGACCGAGCCCCTTTTGAAAAGTAAGCGTTCCTTATTCAAGCCGCTCACTGTACTGCCAAAGGTGGCCGAACAACACCACACAAGCCTGATGTGCCCCAAACACACCCGCAGTCTACAAGAAGACCCCTATGAGGCCCTGCGAGGCCACGAACGCGACCGCCGCCCTCCGAAGGCCCAGATTGGCGAAGAACTGACCACTTCGATTCTTCAAGGCCACCAGAGTCCCCGATGTGCGTCGCTCACGAGCGCGCCACAGCATGGCAAGAGAAAACAAAGCATCCCACCGCGAAGGCGAAGGCGACCGACGAGGCAGTCAGAAAGGGGGCCCACATTAGAGCGGCCCCGCTACTGTGCTTTGGGAGAGGGCCGCAGCCACATCTCGGCCGGCGTTGCGCTGGGCGCTGCTCCTGCGCGAAAGGCCGTTGCGCCATAGCCCGCGGCATGGGCACCACGCGGCAGGTGGGAAGCGCCCAGGAGGAGGAGGAGGAGGAGGAGGAGGAGGTGGAGGAGGAGGAGGAGGAGGAGGAGGTGGAGGAGGAGGAGGTGGAGGAGGAGGAGGAGGAGGAGGAGGTGGAGGAGGAGGGAGGGTGAGGAGGAGGGGAAGAGAGACATAGTGAGAGAGAGAGGGACAAAAGCAGTAACAGAAAAAAGGAAGGCGCGTGCGCGCAATCTGCGCAGGCTAGCCACGCCACAGCTACAGCTATACTGGCGAAGGCCACCACGAGAAAGGCTGGGAGCGAAACGAATCAGCTCCCAGAAACTCCTCCAGAACAAGTGGGGCCCGTCGCGCCAGTCTTGGAGCGGGCCGCGACGAGCGCTGGAGCAGGCGGACAGCAGGTGGGCCGCACAGCAGGGGAAGAAAGGACGAGGACACATCTGGCAATTCAGCCCATGGGAGACCCCACTGAGGCGCCTCCTCCTCCTCCTCCTCCTCCTCCTCCTCCTCCTCCTCCCCCCTCTCCAAGATATCTCGGGGTCTCGGGGAGCCTAAGAAGACCTGTACACGCACAACAGTTTCGCACCGATCCGATCCTCCTCCTCCTCCTCCTCCGCCTCCTCCCCCCATTCCTCATCCTACCTCTCCTATCTCTGCCCCTCCCTCTGGATAACAGGCTGTGCTTTGCAAAACGCTCCAACACGCTCATCCTCCGTTTGCACCCTCGCCATTGCACGCGCGCGCCCCTTCCCAAGGGCCTGCTGCCTATAGGAGTGGACCACAAGCTGTCGCAGCTCCTGCTCCGTGAAGCGCGGACACACCCTGCGGGAGGGAGCGGAGGACGGCGACAGCAATGATCGTGCGAGGGCGCCAACTGTACACATTACTCATTTCGGGAAGGGACCTGCTCGATGAAAGGTTCGAACGATTGAACATTGAAAGACCTGTCAAGCCGGATCGGAAATTTGGGTGATATTTCAATCCTGAGAATCAAGATTGAAACATTGAACAATTGGAGCGTTGTGAATCCGAAAGATCAAGATGCAAAGTTTGACAAGTCTTTAAATCCGGAGGGTCTGGGTTGAAACATTGAAAGGTTGGAACATGTGCCATTGCAGCGGGTCCAGATTGAAAGGTTGTCAAGCTGAGGGATCTGGATCGAAACATTGTCACATTGCAAGATCTTTCAATCGGGCCTTAATTGAAAGGTCGACATAATGAAACGTCTGGATCACTGTATTCATTCAATCCGCCACCGTGCCCTGAGGGACGAGAACTCTGCTGAAGCACTCTTGCACTTTTCAATCGGGGACCTCCAGATTGAAAGACCTTTCAATCTTTCAAATTTTCAACTAGAACCCCCAGATTGGAAGACCTTTCAATCTTTCAACCCGGACCCTCTGGATTGAAAGGTGTTGTAACCTTCCAGCCAGGGACCCCCAGACTGGAAGAGGATTCCATCTCTCAACCTCTGCATCGGCGCTCACGCGCCACCGACGCTCTCAACCTCTCAGTGTTTCGACGTTTCAGCCCGCGCCGTCAGAATCAAAGCGTCTTCAACCTTTCACGGCGTTCATGCCCAGGCCCCTCTGCGAGAAGCAGGCCTATACCCCTACACCGATCCTCGGCAGGGTCCTCCTGGGCCCGGGATCGGCGCACACACGCCCTCCTGGCTCGGGCAAGGCGGCGTATAAATAAATATATCTATATTTATTTGTTTATTCATTTATTCATATGTACATATGCACCGATCCTGGGACCAGGATCGGCCTGGCCAGGATCGGTGTGGGTGAACAGCGGGTGCCCTCAGGGAGTGAGGATCCAGCCTTGGGATGTCCCCAGCGGCGACGACCACGAGGACGAGGGAGTGGGAAGACGACGGGCCGCTCGCTTTCGCGGGACACGGTCTTCGGGGAGCCCGGCCATCAAGCAGGGCAGTGGCCGACTGCCGGACATTACACATAGGAGAGAGATAGTGCATGCTGCCCCTTCCCGATCCGGGAGCTCGGCCCAGACGATGCCCCACTCGCGTCGCCCTGTGTCGAGTTGAGCTGAGGGGGGGGGGACGGGGGGGGAAGGAGAATGCAGGATGGCTCAGAAGTCTGAGCGCCTCCGCACGTGCAAGCTGACAGCAAGGGTGGATCAGGGCAAGGCGCGGGGCACGCAGGGCAGGAGGGATCGGCCTCGGTCCGCGGTGCCTGTCGGCCTCCCGCGCACCACCTGCTGACGCGCCTCCATGCACGAGCCTCGAACGTCGGAGGTGTGCGCAGACGTGTGGGGCCTGCCCTCCTCCTCTTCCTCCCACCCCCCCCCCTCCCTCCTCCTCTCCTCCTCCTCCTCCTCCTCCTCCTCCTCCTCCTCCTCCTCCTCCTCCTCCTCCTCCTCCTCCTCCTCCGGCCTCCTCCTCCGCCTCCTCCCTCCTCCTCCTCCTCCTCCTCCTCCTCCTCCTCCTCCTCCTCCCTCCCCCTCCTCCTCCTCCTCCTCCCTCCTCCTCCCCTCCTCCTCCTCCTCCTCTCCTCCTCCTCCTCCCACCTCCTCGCCCCTGTCATCCCTGTACGTCCTGGCAGGCGCGTCGCTGTCCCAAGTAGGGTGCGTCCCCATATCTCTCTCCTCCTCCTCCTCTCTCCCTCCGCTGCGAAGAAATGCAGCAGTGCAAAAAAGTACGACCGAATCTCTGGACCCCACGTCTTCTTTCTGCTGCATTCCTCGGCCCGGATCGATATGTGATGGCCCCAGGGCCCGAAACTGGGCGAACATGCCCGGCATGAAAAAATATGCAACGCCCAGATCTCCGGGTCCCCGTCCCTCTCGTCCTCCTCCCTGTTCATCCCTCCACTTCTCTGCCCCTCCTCCCTGCCTTCCTCCTCCTCTCCTGTTCCTCCTCCATGTCCTCCCTGCCCCCCTGCCCTCCTTCTCCTCCTCCTCCTCCTCCTCCTCCTCCTCCTCCTCCTCCTCCTCCTCCTCCTCCTCCGTCCTCCTCTTCCTGCTCCCTGCCCTCCATCACCTCCTCCTCCTCCTCCTCACCCTCGTCCTCCTCCTCGTCCTCCTCCTCCTCCTTCCCCTCCTCCTCCTCATCCTCCTCCTCCTCTTCCATGTTTCTCCCTGCCGCCGTCCCCCTCCTCCCCCACCGCCCCATCCTCCGTTCCATCCTCCTCCTCCCCCCTGGGGCAGACTCGCTTGGCCGCCTCGCGGAGCCGCTCGCCGCGTCGACCTGCCGGGGGGGCAAACCCGCCACCTCGGGATCGCGGAAGGAGGGGGGCGCAGCGAGGAGTGAGGGGAGGAACCCCCAAGGAAGGGGGGAGCTCCTGTGGACGAGGGGAACTCCTCGGGAGGAGGAGGAGGAAGAGGAGGAGGAGGAGGAAAGGGAGGAGAAGGATGAGGAGAGAAGGGGAAGGAGAGGAGGAGGAGGTAGTGGGAGGAGGAGGAGGAGGCGAACATGATGGAGGAGGAGGAGAAGGAGAAGGCGGAGGAGGAGGCAAAGGAGGAGGAGGAAGAGGAGGAAGAGACGGAGGAAAAGGAGGAGCGAACGTCTCTTTGCGGACGCTCGGTCTTTTAGCATATGCGATGCGCGCGGCCCCGTGCCGCCCACGAAACAGAGAGGCAGCCTCAAGGAACAGCGGGCGACGGCGACAGCAGCGGCGTTCTATTGTAGGCGGCGCGGATCGGGAGGATGGACTTGCTGATCTCGACAGAGTTTGGGTGGCTGTCGCGCAGGAATTTGCACGTTTGGAATGCGATCGTCATCCTTGCCACTGTCTGGTCGATGTTGCTATCGCCGTCGTTGGCTTCACCCGCCAGGCCAGGGCGGCCTAGGATGGACGACGAGGTGATGCCGCGCGGCTGGCACGCGCGAGCCCACATGTGCGGGCACGTCAGGTAGTGCGCGATGTCGCCGATGCTTTTGCAGTGGAGTGGTTCTCGGCCTTCGTGCAGCCGGGGAGGCAGGCGTGCCGCACGGGGCGCTGCGTGCACGCGGTAGCTGGTGGTCCAGGCGCCCGCGATGGTCTCTGGAGCTTGCCAGAGATTGGACGGGCGCCCCCGGGACAGGTTGGTCTTCAGGATGGTCCACTTGGGAGCGATCGCCAGTTGGCAAGTTGAGCAGGCCCGCGGGCGGATCTTCATCGGCCTCCGGCCCGTCGGCTTTCGAACCGGCGTCGGGCGCGGGAGGCCCGCCCTCGGTCCAGCGGGCACGCGCGCTGGCGTTGGGCGGCCGAGGACAGCGGGGCCGCGCTGCACATCACGAGGCGGCGGTTGAGCTCGAGCTCGGTGCCGTTCCACGCGCGCGCGCAGATGTCGGTTGCGTCGCGGTTGCGGCGGCGTTCGGGCTGTGGCGCGCTCGGGTGGGTGGCGTCGAACTGCGGCCTGCGAGGGATGACGGATACGTTAGGCATGCACCGGGCCATGCAGCTTTCGCAGATGTCGATCATGCCGCCAGGAGCAGGCCGGACAGCCACGATGCGCACCGCGTACGAGCGCGCTCGTTCAGGGACCCGGTGGATCGTTGAGCGCATGGAAGGTCAGCGCCAACATCGGCCCGTTGATGCCCCCCGTGGCGTCTCCCAAGGCCGGGCGCGCAGGGGTCGGGGAGGCCGGCTGCGATGTCCATGCTGTCGAAGCGAGGCGCGGCGACGGCGGCGAGGGTGATGCTGGGCTGGCGAGCAAGGGGGTCGACGGTGACTACGTGTCGTTCGGAAGCTGTCTGCCAGGTGCCAAGCCGTGCTTCTCGATGGAGGTCGCGCGCGCGACGTTGTGCCACTCGCGGGCGGCCGCGGATGCGACGACCTCGCCGTCGGAGTTTCACGTGGCCAGCAAGCGGGGGTTCCCGGGCTCCCCGGTGCACTCGGAGGTCCCCAGGTGCTCGTCGCCCCTCAGCAGCGCGGCCACTGTCGAGAAGTTGAGGCCGTAGGTAACAGAAGAAAAAACGCCAGAAACATAACTTTCTGGCGCTCCGCACGGATTTCCTGGATCCGCGCCGGACCCTCACACCCGGCGCGCGGCGCGCGTCAGGGGCGGCGCCGGGGGGGGGGGGCCCAGTCGCAGAGCTGACGGCTGTTTTCCTGGAGGGCAGCGCGCGAACGGGCGGCGGCCAGCTGCGCGCGGGGGTCGCAGACCGCGGTCGCAGAGCGCGCCGGAGAGGTCGCGCACGCGAGTTCGCTCGGCACCTGCCGCGCTGTCGGGGGCGAGCAGCCCCGCGAGGCGCGCGCCCTGGAGCCGCGCGGCTCGGGCGACGCCGCGGAACGTCATCGCCCGCGCCTCTTCGTCGATGGTCGCGCTATTGTCGGCGACCCCCCGCGCGGGGATCGCGGCGATGGCGTCGCGAGCTTGCTGCGCCGCTACATCCATGATTTGGCTCGCGGTCAGCCCCTCGATGGCGGGGCCCATCCCGCCGATGCCGAAGTCGTTCAGGAGGCGTGCGCAGCGCGCCCTGCAGCGCGAGGAATTGCGGATGAATGCGGACGCCCCGTTCAGCACGCGGCCAAAGGTGTCTAATGTTACGATCGCTGCCCCAAAGGCTCCAGCGGGCGGCTTTCGCAGATGAGGTGTCTCTCGAGACGCCGGAAGTGGCGCGCGCTGGCGGAGGCGCAGCGGCGGCCGATGGCCGCCCCGGCGCGGCCGGCAGAGCAGCGACGCACAGTCGAACGCGCAGCGGTTCGCACGCCGGAGTAGAGGACGCGCTTCCAGTACAGTCGGGGCGTTGACCTAAGGAACCCTAAATAAGGAACGAGGCCCCTTTTTTCCACAAGTTGAACTTCGATTTCCTATCAAAAACATAAGGGAAACCTGAGGCAAGCTGCGAAACACTTAAGGAACGCGGGGCCCCTCCCCAACGAAAAGGGTTCCTTCTTCAGGGCCCCGACTGTACGTCGGGTTGCGCTGACACCGAACGACGGCGCTGGCGCCGGCGGGCACGCGCGAGCTTCCCAGCGGCAGCGCCGCGGAGACGTGGAAGTCCCCGACGAGCGCCGGGTCGCGGGAGCGGAGCGGGTTTGGCGCCGAGCGCCGACGTGCAGCCTGCCACGCTGCTGAGACCTGTGTATGGGGTTGGAGTACAATGGTATAAAAACCCTGATCCGTAGGTAGAGGAAAAGAGGGAAAGATGGGGATCTTTTCCTCCTGTGCGATCAACAGTCTGATCGATGCCAATACCTGAGCCCGAACAGCCAGGAGACAGGAGAGTAAGGAATCTATATATATATATATGAAGGTATTACACGGGTTAATTTCACAAGACCTTGGATCTGTCCGATACCGGGAGCTCACGGTTGAGACCGTTGGAAATCGTCGTCCCGGACGGGCAAGGCTCTCGATGCAGATCTCAGCAACGCGGCCAAGGGCGATCTCGCAGAAGTCGCGCTTGGGACGCCGGTGAGCGGGGAGCTGCAGTTCTCGTCGGGCGTAAGGGGGTCAGGAAAGCAACGCCGCCCGAGGGCCCAGTGCCCCCGTCGAACGCGAAGTGGAAGGACACGTCGTGGTGTGGCGTGGACTTGGCGAACACCTTGAGGTCGGCCTCGCTGCCGCGTGTCTCTTGAATGGTAATATGAGTGCTCTCTGGCGCACGCACGGGACCAGCATCGCCCTCTTCGCATTGGGTCTGGAAGCTAAGCGCCCCAGCAGGGCTCGGGGGCTCCACGGCGCGATGCGTGGCCCGTCCTAAGAGCACCGAGCGAACCGTCGGGGCCATCGATCCTGAAGGCCACGACGATGAGGCCTCTGGGTCTGCGAAGGCGGCGGCGACCTCCGCGACTAGTTTAAATGTAGTAAGACTGTCAATGCCTGCAGGCCTCGCAGCATCAGTCCAGCGAGCGTTGGGCGCCTCGTGGGCAGATGCGCCACGCCACGGGAGACGCCAACGACGGGCGCGCAGTCGATGGACAGGTAATCCTTGACTGCGGTGGATTCTGGGCAGCAGGTGCTAGAACCTGGCGGTGATTCGCTTGTTGAGCTTCTCGAGCTGGCTTTCTTAACGACCCATGCGTGGCGATTTGCCGCTATGTACTCATACGTGGCTGGCGGCCCTCGGACGCGGAGCGCCAGCCCTTACCGATGCGGAGCGCCTCGTGACACGCCTGGGCCACTGGCTTTGAGCGCGTTTGCATTGATGCCGACACTGTCAGCGGTGATCCATGCCAGAGGCGAGGTCTTGAGAGCGGCGGCGTCGCACTCTGCGGCAGCGAAGCACCATAAAGTACCGACGTGACGTTGGCGACCCCAATTGCCGAGGGAGCCGCTGTGAGCGGCCGGGCGCATGGCTTCGGCAGCGGCAAGGGGTGCGCTTGATGTCGGCGACGGCAAACGAGAGGCTCCTGCCGAGGGTTTTGGCTTCGCCGGCGCAGCTATTGATGTCAGCGCTGCCACGTCCAGCGCGCTCTTGGCGGCCAGTGAACTCGGCGGCGGTCGTGGTGATAGTGGCGAGGGCTTTGCTTCGATCTCCCATGAGTCCTCGGCAGGGACCGAGCTCGAATGATATGGAAGCTGGTCGCAGGCGAAGGCGGAGACGAGGGATATGGAACTCGACCTTGCGGGCGCGAGGAAGGCGAACCCTGCGGTCCAAAACTGGCCCTGGACCACGGGTCTCTGTGCTCTGCCACGGGTGACAAA
>CAUYUJ010001417.1:0-57500 GCA_963575745.1 Prorocentrum cordatum
GGACAGGGGAAGGGGGGGGGGTACGAAATTTGCTGCCTGCAGCTGGTTTCGGCCCCGCCGCCTGGCCCATTCCTCGATACATGGCCGCCTCCGGCGCCGGGAGGCGCCGGGAAAATCAGAGGCGTGAGCTGATTTTGAAACCCCCCCTTGGCTATCCCCCCCTTTCGCCCGACCCGGCTCCCTCGCGTGCCCCTTCCCCAGGGATCCAGCGCATTGACAAACTCCAGGCGGACGTTTTTCGCAGTTTTCGGTGAAAATATCCAGACGGACGTTTTTCGCAATTGTCGGCCTCCAGGGGCCCTCACCGGCCCCCGGGACCGTTAAAAAACGACTCGGGATGAAACACGGGTCCCGGGGAAGGGGTCGACCCTTCCGGGGACCCCGCATTGAAAAAATCACAGCATCGGATCTTTGGGTCCTCCTCTCGAGGAAAGAAGGAGGAGGAGGAGGAGGAGGAGGAGGAGGAAAGACGGAGGAGGAGGAGGAAAGAAGGAGGAGGAGGAGGAGGAGGAGGAGGAGGAGCGAGGGCGAGTAGAGGAGGAGGAGGGAGATGAGGAGGAGGAGGAGGGGGGGGGGGGTGGGGGGGGGGGAGGGGGGGGAGGAGGAGGAGGAGGAGGAGGAGGAAAACACGCCGTCGACGCAAACTTGCGGGGCTCCGGCGGCGGCGCCCCAGGCGCCGCCCCTGGCGCGCTCCGCGCGCCGGACCGGAAAGGGGGGATTCGGAGCAGGGTCAAGTCGGGCGCGTCCCCCTACAGGGGGGACCTTCGACGAACAATAGATCGGGGGTGGACAGAACCCCCAACAGTGACACGTCGATTAGTGAATTGTCCGTTTTCGGTTCTCGAGAGGGCGCCGTGGCCGTTATTTTCCAGGCTTGCGCCCGCCAGGTTTGGGCCTCAGGTCGTTTTCACTAAACCACGTTTTACTAAAGGGGGTTCTGTCCATCCCCGAATAGAACATTCCCCAGAAGGCATTTTTGGGATACTTGTTATTCTTCGTCGAAAATTCCCCTGTAGGGGGGACACGCCCGACCTAAGCCTGGGCCCCACTGGCCGATGTACCCCCGCCAGACGGGGATACGGGTCGCTCCCTTCGGGCTTCGGTTAAGTCGGGCGCGTCCCCCTACAGGGGGGATTTTCGACGAAGAATACAAGATACCCCAACAATAATCAATCAAAAAGTACTCAAAAAAATAGGCTGGGGATTATTTGTTTAGTTAACTAACAGCGAAGACTGATAGGTTTCTAGTAGTCTCAAAAGAGGTCACAGATCACTCCACAGGGGGGTCCGGGCAGGTGTTGGGAGTTGCCGGGCGGGTTGTGTCCACCTCGTTTTTCACCAACAGTCACACACTTCGTGCTCTTCGACTTCCCAGAACTCCATTCCCAGGCTCATTCTGAATAACCGGATGCAACAGTCACACACTTCGTGCTCTTCGAGATCCCAGAACGCCATTCCCGGGCCACCTTTAGAATAACCGGATGCAACAGTCACACACTTCGTGCTCTTCGAGTTCCCAGAACTCCATTCCCGGGCCACATTCTGAATGCCCGGAGCCAACTGTAGGCCACTTCGTGCTCTTCGAGTTCCCAGAACTCCATTCCCGGGCCACATTTTGGAATGCCCGGAGCCAACTGTAGGCCACTTCGTGCTCTTCGAGTGCCCAGAACTCCATTCCCGGGCCACATTTTGAATGCCCGGAGCCAACTGTAGGCCACTTCGTGCTCTTCGATTTCCCAGAACTCCATTCCCGGCCGCATTTTGATGCTGATGCAGAGGCTGAGAATGGTGATGCTGATGCTGAGGCTGAGGCTGAGGCAGGCAGGCTGAGGCTGATGAGGCTGAGGCAGGCTGAGGCTGAGGCCGAGGCTGAAGGCAGGCTGAGGCAGACGCTGAGGCAGGCTGAGGCTGAGGCAGGCTGAGGCTGAGGCAGGCTGAGGCTGAGGCTGAGGCTGAGGCAGGCTGATGCTGAGGCAGGCTGAGGCTGAGGCTGAAGGCAGACTGAGGCTGAGGCAGGCTGAGGCAGACGTGAGGCAGGCTGATGCTGAGGCTGAGGCTGAGGCTGAGGCTGAGGCTGAGGCAGGCTGAGGCTGAGGCAGGCTGAGGCTGAGGCTGAGGCAGGCTGAGGCTGAGGCTGAGGCAGGCTGAGGCTGAGGCAGGCTGAGGCTGTGACTGCGACTGCCGCTGCCACTGCGACTGTCATCGCGAATGCGACTGCGACTGCGAGAACAGCAGAACTCTACAACTGGATTCTCATCTGAATCTTAAGGGGAATGCTTCCATATATGCTTCTACACATCGCTGTTAGGTTGCTTTGCCGGGATAATATTTTTGTTGCCTTTATGGGGCATTTTGAGGGTACCTTTTACTTTTCGTCGAAAATGCCCTTGTAGGAGGAGGACACGCCCGACACAAGAGCAGGGCCAGTAAATCCGCGCGGTGCGCCCAAAGTTGATGCTTATGGGGGTGTTGCCTTCTGCAGTGCGCCCTGCGTGCCTCCAGGGTGCCCCAGGTCTCTTGGGCTTCGGTGGTTTTGCCCTGGAAGGCGCGACGTCCCCAGGCCGAAAATCCGCGGACGTCCTGGGGTCTCGGGGTTGGGTTTCTTGTGGAAGGTTTCTTGTGGACATGCTTCTGCTCTATTTCCGCTGGCCCTGGAGCCCTCTCTAGGGCCTCTTGGGGGCCTCTTGGGGACCTCTTGGGAGTCTCTTGGGGCTCCTTGGCGGCGTCTTGGGGGCCCCCAGGGCCTCTTGGGGGGCTCTTGGGGGCCTCTTGGGGCGGGAGGGGCGGTAGTCGATTGCGGCTCCCCCCTCGGAGGCCACGATCCTCTTGAGGGGTGTCGAAAAATTGCCCCGTCCGGCATCTCCGGCTCGACCCTGCCGGGACCCTCCCAGGACTTGCCCGGGGTAGTTTTCGCCCGGGGACGATGTCTCGGCCGTGGCCGGCTCGCGAGTATCGGGGGCGGAAAAGAGGGGGGTGATGACTAGGGGGGGGTGGATATCGTGGCGGGGGTCATGATAGTTCCCCAGATCTCATGGCGCCGCTTCTTATCTCATTACGTCCCTGGCCCCCCCGCTGGGCCGCGCACATGCCGCCGGTCATGATTTGCGCCCCCCCCTCTTGGACACCCCCCTCTTGGCCGCTCCCGAGAGTAGGATCCACGAACTGGCGCTGGCCAACGTCGACGGTGAGAAGCACGGGGGCCATGACCAAAGCGTCCTTGATGGGCCTGTTTTCCACCACCACCACCACCACCACCAGAAGTTGGAGGGGGGGGGTCCTCCTCCTCTTCTTCGTCCTGCTCCTCCTCGTCCTCCTCCTCCTCCTCCTCCCCCCCTCCAACTTATGGTGGCGGTGGTGGAAAACACGCCCATCAGTCCTGGGATTCTGGCGATGCCCATCTTTTGGTCCTGGTCCATGGCGGCCGTCGCCGGTTCGCGAGTAGGATCCACGAGCGGGTGCTGGCCGGCAGGAGTGTCAGGTCCGATATCTTCCGCACGGAACTGGGGGAGGCGCGAGGATCGAGGCCACGGAGGGCCGATCGGCGATGAAAGAGCGGCAGACAGCGGAAACGCAGTGTTCGCGCCGGGGGGCGGGGCCAGGCGCAGAGCCGTGAAGTCCGCGCGGGGTGCCGAAGGTTTACATGCCCGTGCTGGTTTGGGCTCCCCTAGGACCATCACCCTCGAGGAGGGAGGAGGAGGAGGAGGAGGAAGAGGAGGAGGAGGAGGAGGTGGGGGAGGGAGGAGGAGGGAGCAGGTGGAGAACGCGGGGCGAAGAAGACGGGGACCACGGCCAAGACTGAGCGCGGAGACGCCCTGCCGACCTCAGGCATATCGCCGCTGCTGGCCAGCGTCAGTTCGTGGACCAGTCGGGGAACGAAGAATCAAGGGCGCCCTCGAGGGCGCGAAGTTACTCGCGCTTCGCGCTTCGCGGTTCGGCTCCGATTCCTCCTCCTCCTCTTCCCCCCTGGGAGGCGGCGCGAGAGCGCGAAGTTATTCGCACTTCGCGCTTCGCGCAGCGCGAAGCGCGAAGTTGGGAGCCCTTGAAGAATGACATAAATCAGGAGGGAAAGGAACACACAGACACCATGAATCGTCGATACCCCAGAAAATATGGGAAAGTATGGGAGGTGGGGGGGGAGACAAAACCCCAGAACATATGGGAAAATATGGGGGAATCTTTTTGTTTGTGTGTATTTATTTGTGTGACCTAGGGCCCCTTCAGCATAAAAACTCGGAGGTCCTCGCGGATTCCTCGGATCGCCGCTGGACCCCCCTCCCTGGCGCGCGGAGCGCGCCAGGGGCGGCGCCGGAGGCGCCGCCAGGGGTGTCCAGCGCCGATCCCAGAAATCCGCGCGGACCTCCGAGCTTATAGATTAGTGTCATGCTTCGTTCCCGTAAGGATCCACTAAGTGGCGCTGGCCAATATCGACGGTACGGTGACTAAGATCGGCACGACGTCTCCGCGTTCAGTCTTGGTCGTGGTCCCCGTTTGCTTCACCCCATTATCCTGCTGCCTCCTCCTCCCTCCTCCACAGTGTCACATTAGGAATACTACTCTCATCTCTCCCCCAGTTCCGTGCGGGAGATATCCGATCCGATATTCTCCGCGTTTTGTTTTACACAGGATTTGAAAGGTTGATGTTTCGTATAGTTGTTTACACTCCGACTGTACGCGGTGTCTCAGATGGTGTTACCGCTGCAGGGTGGGTCTCATTTTCGGATCGGCGCTTTGCTCCCGTCGTTCAGAATGGCGCTCTCGCCACAGCGTGGACTACTTTTCTGAATTCGAGTCTTTATTCATCGTCGTCGCCCCCTCATATCCCCTCCTCCGCCTTCCCATGGTCCTCCTGTTCATCCCGCTCCTTCCACTCCAGTTCTTGCTCCTGTTGTTCGTCCTCGGCGTTTTCCTCCCGCTATTCCTCCTACTCACCCGCCACTCCTCCTGTTCACGCAGCTCCCATCTTCCGATTGCGCATAACACGATGTGTTGTGTTGTTGGAGTTGCAGGGCGGCAGTGACACGCGTCCGCGGATACAGACAACATCGGCGCAATGGGAAGGGATGGGAGGGCGGCATTGGATGTCAGACGAGACAGGAGCGCACAGACTTGCCTCACCACCCCTTTTTTCCTCCCTCCTCCCTCCCCTCCTCCCTCCCCTGCTTCCTCCTCTCTCCTCCTCCCTTCCTCCTCCCTCCCCTCCTCCCCCATGGCGCTGCCCCTTGACGAGTTTCCGTTCCATGCGCTTGCCACGTGGCGACTGGAGTAGGACGGTATTTGTTCCTCGCCCCACAGGCTTTGCCACTCGATGCAGGGAAACAAAAATAATGGCTGGTGTCTCCCTCCCACTCCCCTCCCCGCTCTCCTCCCCGCTCTCCTCCCCTCGCCCCTCCTCCTCCCCTGCTCCCTCCCCCGCTCCCTCCTCTGCCTCCTCCTCCCTCCCCTCCTCCCCGCTCGCCCCTCCCCTCCCCTCCTCCCTCCCCTCCTCCCTCCCCTCCTCCCTCCCCTCCTCCCTTCCCTCCTCCCCGCTCTCCTCCCCGCTCTCCTCCCCTCGCCCCCCCGAGCGGCCCGAACGGTCGGGCGGCCCCGGCGCGCGACGGGGCGAGCGGGTGCGCGGGCGGGCCCGCGGGCGGGCGGGCGACAGGGCCGGCGGGCGCGTGGGCACGCGGGCGGCCCCTCCTTCCCCCCCCTACACCTCCATCTCCCCCTCCTCCTCCATCTCCCCCTCCTCCTCCACCTCCCCCCTCAAGCAACAGCGGCAGCGGGGGGGTGTAGCCTGTTTTGGCTCCAACTCGCCATGTAGCCGTCCTCTTGTGCCTCCGCGTCGGTGCTTGGGGGACCGCACCCAGAGTACTCGTCATTGTACTTGCTGGTGCTGACTAAAACAAGAGGTTTGATCGCCAGGCTCGGAAATTTTGTTTTTGGCGCCCATGCTGTTCACGGGTGCGTCGCACTTGTCGGGCTCAGATCGGGTCGTGTCCACTTTATGTCTGGCCGTCTTCCCGTTCTTCCTTGTCCTGCACGTGTTTTTCAAGCTCCCTCAGGCTGGGCAGGGCGCTGGTTTCGTCATTTACACTTCAGCCATCCCCCAGGGCCGCACGGGGGGGGTATCCTCTTTCTCTGGCTCCGGGCGTTTGCTGGTAGCAGTGGCATCCAGATCCCGTCATTTACAGTTCTGCTATCTCCCAAAGCTGCGTGGGGAGGGTACGGAAGGCGACATATTTCTTCAGCGTGGCTGGGACTGTGCCTCTTACCGTTCTCTCTTTCACGATGGTGCTGCGAGTGGTGGTCAATTTTCAGTGCAATTGCAAGGGCTGGAGGCTTTTTCCTTGGATGCAATGAGGCTGTTTTCGGTGTGAACGATCCGTCAGGGTTGCCCGATGACCAGTTTACTGTAGTGGGCCGTATCGAGTTTGCTTCGGTTCAGCTTATTTGTACCAAGGTGGCTTTTGGCATTCTTTCAACTTCCTCTGTATGTTGTCTGGTTGTGTTGAAGGGGTGAACTGACTGTCAATGTTTGGGAGGAACCCATCCATGTGTCACCTCGGTCTCCGCGGGCTTCTCTTTCTGCCAGCTGTACGGAAGGAAGTGCGTCTCCTACCTGTCCGTCGTGCTCTTCGACAAGTCCAGGGGGGGCGTCTGTTTCGAATCTTCGCTTCGCGACTGTTCTCACTCACTCACTCCTCCACCTCCCTTCCCTCCTCCACCTCCCCCTCCTCCTCCATCTCCCCCTCCCGCTCCTCTCCCTCCCGCTCCTCCTCCTCCTCCTCCTCCTCCTCCTCCTCCTCCTCCTCCTCCTGCGGGCGGCAGAGCGGCTCAGGCGCGCGGGTCGGGGGGGGCAGGCGGGCGGGCAGAGCGGAGCGAAGCGGAGCGGAGCGGGCGCGCGGGCGGGCGGGCGGAGGCGGAGGCGGAGGCGCGGGCGGGCGTGTTGACGATGGTGGGTCGTGGTCGTGGTGGTCATCGTCGTCGTTGTCGTCGACGTTCTCGTCGTTCTCGTCGTCGTTCCCGTCGTTTTTGTCGTTCTCGTCGTTCTCGTCGTCGTTCGTCGTTGTCGTCACCGTCGTCCTCATCGCCGAACTGGTTCCCCCTGTCGTTGCCCCTTCACGAGTTTCCGTTCCATGCGCTTGCCACGTGGCGACTGGAGTAGGACGGTATTTGTTTATCGCCCCACAGGCGTTGCCACTTGACGTAAAGAAACAAAAGTAATAGTTGGTGTCTCCTTGCAGCCGCTGTGAAAGTTTAGTGATCCCGTTTGCGTTGCTAGAATATTATTGCTTCGCCCCCCGAAGGCGTTGCAACGTGACGGTCTAGAGCAGGATACACTTTGTCTTTGCCCTTCTGCGTTGCCACGTGACGAGTCCGCTCTCATGAAGAATTAGGTCCAGCAAGTGCTTGACCATTCCTGGGGGCTCCTGTGGAATTCTTGAGGGCGGGCCTTCAGAAGGATTCCGAAGCTTTTTGGCGTGCCGCCGGGGTCAAGCCGCACAGTCGGGTTCCAGTAGTAGGTCGGCCCTGCGAAATCAAGGGTGTCTTGTGTCCTGTACATCGCGCGTCGTGTCCTCTGCGGCCGAAGGGCAGGGTACCCTTGTGTCCTATGGTTTTGGAGGCCATGTTGCCGTCGGAAGAGTCTTGTGTCCTGTCGCGCGTCCTGTGCTCAATAACCCGCCTGTAGCGGGTGCAACATTCAGCGCTCGTCCGGGGCCGGCCCTGCGTTCTGCGGTGCGGAGAAGGGCGGCTCTTGGGTGGCCGTGCGATGGGTAGACCCAAGTTCTCTGTGTTTCCGCCCCCCTGCGCTGCGAAGTGTGGAATCATTCGGTAGCAAGTCATGGGAGCCTGGTGTACCCTTTCAATTCCGTCTTTAGCGTCGATTAGCGTCTGGGGGTCGATGAGAGAACGCCGATTTAGCGTCAGCTAGCGTCGGTTAGCGTCGATTTAGCGTCGATTAGCGTCGACTAGAGTCGATTAGCGTCGATTCGCAAGAGCCGACAAGATGGTATGGGAGGCTCCCATGAGTTGCCACCGAAGAATCATGTCGGCGAGAACACGCGGGTCGTTGAAAGTATGTATTTATGGATTCCCAGATCCCAATCTGCTTCAAGCGCCTTCCTTCTTCAAGACTCGGCACGCTTTTGCTGTGTTCTGTTATTCTCTGGGAGGACATGGACCCAATCCACTATATCCGCCTTCCTACTTCATGTGTCTACCTGTTTCTTCCGACCGACGTGTATGTGTTGCGCAACTGGTGTCGCTACGTGGGCAGATTGATTCAATCGTCTTGTTTTCGCCCCACCAGGTGTTGCCGTGTGCGTGGAGCAAGGTAGAAAGACCGCGGGGACGGCCTGTATGCACCGTATTGCGATGGCGTCTCCCGAGGCGTCGTCGATCTTCGGCCCAGGTACGGTGCGTAGTTTTTGTTCGACCCCTGGAGCCGAAGGAGGAGGAGGAGGAGGAGGAGGAGGAGGAGGAGGAGGGGAGGAAAAGGAGCGACGTCCCGTCTCCACGGCAGCCACGACGGCCACGACCACGACCCCCTTCCCCTTGGCTCCCCGGCCAAGGGGCGGGGTGCACCGTACCGTGGCGCAGCGGGGCCTGAAGGGAGTCCAGACATGGTACGCAGCATGAGCGCCGCATTTGTAGGAAAGGTATGTTTTCCGCTACCTGCGTTGCCACGTGATGGGAATATTGGGATTGGGGAGGGGGGTGATGACTAGGGGGGGGTGGATATCATGGCGTGGGCCATGATATTTCCCCAGATTTCATGGCGGCTCTTCTTATTTCATTACGTCCCTGGCCCCCCCGCTGGGCCGCGCACATGCCGCCGGTCATGATTTGCACCCCCCCCTCTTGGACACCCCCCTCTTGGCCGCTCCCGATATTGGGATTGGGGAGGGGGGGGCGGCTGGGGAGGTCCGAAGGAGAGGGGAATAACATGCAGGATCCGCAGGGACAAGGGGGGAGGGGCGGGGAGGGGTGTGGCAAGGGGTCAGGGGGGGAGGGGCGGAGAAGGGTGCGGCAAGAGGCCAGTAAAAGGGGGGGAGGGGGGGAGGTTCCGGAGGGCGGAAAGAGAGGGAGAGGATAGGGGGGGGAGCTTGCAGGGGCCGCAGGGGGAACCGGTGCATGGGGGATGGGCTTCGTGCTGGGGAGGGCACCGGGGTGGGGGATGTAGCTTCTGTGGAGCGGGGGGGGGGGGGTCTAGGTCGGGAAGTTTCAAGGGGGAGGGGAGGCCTCCATTCACCGCCCACCAAAGCACCCCAACCCAACCCGAAGGCCCCGATTTGCCCTCCATCTCCAGAGGGGGGGGTGCTCGGGGAACGTTGAGAACACACATATGAAGACTTTACCCCACCAACCCGAAATTCAGATCTTTAGGTTGGGTTGGGGTGGTCTGGTAGGTAGTCATCCATGGGACAACAAAGGGGGAAGAGGGCGGCCAGGAGGTGGTAGCTAAGGAAGGACCCCCCTGTGTTCGGGCCATGCTGGCGCGCGCCGTCTGGGAGATGCCTCGGAAAGCTCGAAGGGCCTTTGAAGCCGTCTCAGGGCTGTCTCGGGATGTCTTGGAGGTATGTTGGAGACTGTCTTGGGCCTTGTTGAAGTTTACATTGCCATCTTGGAATCTCCTTGGAGCTATCCTGGGCCATCTTGAACGCTCGAATGGGTCCGCCCCAGAACTGGCCAGAGACCCACGCGGTAAGGGGGAATGGGTACATCCCTCCCGAACAAGCTGAACGAGGGAAGAGGAGGGTTGGAAGCAGAACCGCTCTAGGCAACCTGCAGCCAGAGAGCTGGTGGGATGCATAGTCCACGGAGGATCCTGGCACGCGCGCTCTGCCAGCCCCCCCGCGATATTTTAGCACGCGTGGTCAAACACAAGATACAGTCGGGGCCCTGGAGAAGGAACGCTTTTCGTTGGGGAGGGGCTCGGTGTTCCCTGATTGTGTTACACTTTGCCTCGGGTTTCCCTTAGGCTTTTGTATGGGAAATCGAAGTTTAGCTCAAGGGAAAGAGGGGCCTCGCTCCTTATTTAGGGTTCCTTAGTTCAACGCCCCGACTGTAGAGGAGGAGGAGGAGGAGGAGGAGGAAGAGGAGGAGGCACGCGCGCTCTGCCGGCCCGCCCGCGATATGTCAGCACGCCTGGTCAAGCACAAGAGAAGTCGTTGGCCTCGGTGGTCACCGTGGCGGTGCAGCACCGCGCACAGGAGTATGACGAAGGGGCCCTGGGACACACACAAATAGATACACACAAGTAACAGGATTCTCCATATCGTCCCATACTCTCCCATATCCTCTGGGTTTTTGTCTTTCCCATATTCTCCCATATTTTCCCATATTGTTATTTGTGTGTATTTATTTTCCCCACACAGAGCATAGTCCCATATGGTAAGTCACAAGTAACAGGGAGAAATGCGGGACACACAAATAAATACGCACAACTAAAAGGATTCCCCATATTGTCCCATATTCTCTGGGGTTTTGTCTTTCCCCCCACTTCCCATCGTTTCCCATATTTTCGGGGGAATCGACGATTCATTGTGTCTGTGTGTGTTTTCCCCTCCTGATATGAGCAGGTCTGCCAAACGATCAAAATCGTTGACCGTTTCTGCAGCGCTGCAGAACGTCATGTGCATTCAAAGCAGGCGCAACTCTCCCTCGACTCATCTAGGGTTAAGTCGGGCCTGTCCCCCTACAGAGGGATTTTCGACGAAACAGTAAAAATACCCCAGAAATAATCCAAAAATAGTCCAAACATAGTCCGGGGGCTATCTTTTTAATATTTTGACCCTTTTGGATGTTTTTTTGGCCCATCTTTTATTTTTCGTCAAAAAATCCCCCTGCAGGGGGACACGCCCGACATAAGGGTAGAGGTCGGATCTGGGCTGGCGAGCGCCCGTTGAGGGAACATTCCGCGGGTCTGCGTGGGGGTTCTCGCTCCCTCGGGGCGTCCAAGGAGATCTCGAGGATTCCAGAGGCGTCAGGACGACGCTGTCGTTCGTCGTTGTATCGGGGGCGGACAGAACCCCCAACAGTGACACGTCGATTCGTGAATTGTCCGTTTTCGGTTCTCGAGAGGGCGCCGCGGCCGTGATTTTCCAGGCTTGCGCCCGCCAGGTTTGGGCCTCAGGTCGTTTTCACTTACGGTAGGTTCACGCGGCGTTGGCGCGCCAGCGACGCTGGCGGAGGCGTTCAAGGTTGAATTCTGCGACGCGGAAGCACCGAGGAACACAGTTACGCCATTGGACCCGACGGAATTCAACCTTGAACGATCGGGGCCGCGATCGATTCAAGGTTGAATGATCGACGTGGTGTCGAAAACCTTTGCGCGCGCCGACGCCGCGCGAACCTACCGTAACCACGTTTTACTAAAGGGGGGTCTGTCCATCCCCGACTCGTCAATTATCACGGCCCCCCTCGCTTCTCTTCCCCCGGCCCCCCCAGGTAACAGAGGCGTCCCCCAGGGAGAGCAAAACATGCCCACACGTCTGTTGGCGTTTGTCCATCCTTCTGCTCTTTGCCTTGGCATCGCTCGGACGTGTGCGTTTTTCCTGCGGCGAGGACCATCGAGGAGCATCCTTGATCATTTGGCAAAACCACGCACGAAACCGAAAAAAAGCACAGGGAATGGACGTCCGAGCGATGGCCAGCTGCATGGCGGCACCACCCCCTCGACGACGTCGCGGACGGCGGCGACGACGACGACGACGACGACGACGGCGACGGTTGTGACCATGCGTCACGCGTCCATGACCGCAGGCCCTTCCGCCGTGGATGTCACGTGGAGGTGCAGCCTCTTTCGAGCGCGGGGTCAGACGCTACGTCCACACGGCGACGTTCACGGCACGTGCACACCGTCGGGGCCCTGAAGAAGGAACCCTTTTCGTTGGGGAGGGGCTCGGTGTTCCTTGATTGTTTCGAAGTTTGCCTCGGGTTTTCCTGCGGTTTTCCATCGGAAATCGAGGTTGACCTCATGGGAAAGAGGGACCTCGTGCCTTATTTAGGGTTCCTTAGGTCAACGCCCTGACTGTACTGTCTACCCGATCGAGCCGACAAGCCGAGGGCGACATGCGATTGCACCGTGAACTCTGCGAGGGCCAGCATGGGCAGTCGACGCAAGAAGAAGTGCTACACCGAGCCTGAGGGGGCCGGGGAGTAGCTAGGGGGTGTACGAAGAGGGTCTTCTATACAGTGCCGTGTTTAATACATGCTCCGCGTGCGGATCATGTATTCAAATTTCTGGGATTTAGTATTAAAAACAACGATGCGTTCATGCATACATTCATTCATACATTAATCATGTATTAAGAATCCTACATTTTCTTAAATTCCATGTATTATAAACTGTCCTGTACAGTCCTGGGGGCCCAGGACGTAACATGGGCTTTGGGCGACCAAGGAGGTGGTGAACGGAGCTCGTGTGCCCGGTATCCAAGGTTGGAATGTATACACGACCACCGCCCGGAGGATCAGTTTTCGGAGGCCTCGGCAGGCGGTGAATATGGATAGATTCGGCCCCCCGGGGGCTAACACATTTATATATATACACATACATATATACATATATACATATATATACACATATACACATACATATACACATACATATACATATGTATATGTATATGTACATGTATATGTATGTATATATGTATGCATTTATATGTATATGTATACATGTAAATATAAATATATATATATATACATATACATAAATCCATATCCACCGCCCGCTGGGGCACCAGGACGTCAGTTCCCAGGCGGTGGATACGCATAAGTCCCCGCCGCGCACAGGAAGCTGCAAGGAAGCACACGGTCCGCGGGGCACGAGGCGGGGTTGCGCGGAGCTCCCGAGCACACCTCGGCCTCGGGAGGCAGGAGGAGGAGGGAAGGAGGGGAATGAGGAGGAGGAGGGGGAGGAGGATCTACGAGCCATAGAGGAGACGGTGCCGCCTCCCCCGAAGCCCGCGCGCGCGCCCACGCGCGCGGGCGCACGGGGGTCCTGACGGGGCAGGACCCCCGACCATGATGACGAGCACGACCATGCCGACGAGCACCACGATGCCCGCGGGAGGGGGAAGGGGCGAGGGCCCTGCACGCGTAGCGGCGAGGCCCCTACCGCCCCCCCCCGCTGCTCCTCCCGCGGCCGGCCGCCCCGGGCCTCGGACCACCGCCGCGTGGACCATCACGCGGAAGGAGGCCCCCAGCAACCAGGGCCGCGGCGTCGGCGGGGGACACGCCCGCGGCGAAGGCCTCCTCGAGGAACGCCTGCATGCCCGCCGCGCTGCCGCAGCCCGCCGCCGCAGCGGCCACGGCAGCGGCAGGAGGACGCGGGTCCTCCGCCGCCACCGTGTCGGTGCGCCGCAGCTGCCTCCGCGCACGGCGCGGCGGCAGCTCGTCAGCCCACTCGTCGTCGACGACGTCGACGACCATGGGGAGCTGCACGAGCTCGAGGCCAGCAGCGGCGGCGGCACCGTCAGCAGCGCCACCTCGCCCAGCGTCGGCCGCGTTGGCCGCCCCGCCGCGCTCCGCCGCCCGCCGCGCCGCAAGGCGCTGGCGGCGGCGTCGGCGGCGCTCGACCTTCGCGGCGGAGCTGCGCGGGGGCGCATCCGCATCCTCGGCGCGCGCAGCACCAGCGGCGGGCGGCGGCGCGGGTGGCGCGGTCCGCGCACGGAGCGCGACCGCCGCCACAGCGCCAGCCACCGCCGCCACAGTGCGGCGCGGCGCCTTCGCCTCCACAGCGGCGCGGACGGCGGCCGCCAGCAGGGCGACGCCGTCCACCGCAGCCGAGGGGGCCCCTCTAGGCCGAGCCATCGCGCGGGGCGGACGGCGGCGGCCAATGCGATCGCTTGAGCCAAAATGGGAGGGGGAGGAGGAGGAGGAGGGGGAGGAGGAGGAGGGGGAGGAGGAGGAGGAGGAGGAGGAGGAGGAGGAGGAGGGGAATGAGGAGGAGGAGGGGGAGGAGGAGGGTTGGGGGCGGTGCTGTCTACACCGCAGCGCGTGGCCCAGGGTCTTGCGCGGCTCGCCTCGATTCCTCCAAGTCGACTCGATTCGATCTCGACGGACTCGGATTCCGATTCGATGTCGGATTCCGACTCGGATTCCGAGACATCACTGAGAGATTGTCTCTCTGCCGATTTCCGCCGATCCGATTCCTCCCGACTTGGATGCCGATTTCCGCCGATCCGATTAAGTTCGATCGCCGATTCGACTTATCGATTCAATTTTGGGCTCTCCGGACCTTGTCATAAGTACGGAGTCGGGGGGCCTGAGGAGGTTTTCCATACGGGGCCTGGACAACGCCAAGAGTGTCTCGAGGAGCCAGTGGATGCACAAATTCCTGGTGCTCCCAGGGAGGTATCGTCTCTGTTGCACGTCGGTGGCGGCGGATGTTTTGACCCGTCTTTTCGTTGCAACAGTAAGATTCATGGGGACATCATTCGACAGGGAACGCGCTGGCGGGACCCAGGAAGGCTCCTGGCGGGCCCCCTTATTCGGATTCTGGCAAGGGCCTGCATCATGCTGGTGGGATCCCCGCGCTGTTCAAGGCCCTACTGGGGGCCCTTGCGGGTCCTGGTCGGGTCCTGGTGCGATGCCTGCAGCGCCCTGGCGAGGTCATGGTGAAGTTCTGATTGGGCCGTGGCGGGACCCGATTTGGTCCTGCCAAGGTCTTGGCGAAATCGCTCGCCTCCAGTACCCTCCTCAACCGTGGCCGTTTGGGCTCAGCCTAGTTTGGTTCCAGCCCGTCTCGAAAACGAAAACCGCCGTACCCACCGGTCGTTGAAAGTAGGTATTTTTGGATTCCCAGATTCCAATCTACTTTCAGCGCCTTCCTACTTCAAAAGTCGAGTGGTTTTCCCTCTTCCTTCCTCTTCAGGAGGCGGGCGGAAACCCAATATATTTCCAACGCATTCCTACTTTATGTTTCTACCTACTTCTTCCGACCGATGGGTAAACATAAACTTTTGGCCCTCCGCGCGGACTTCTCGGGTCTGCACCGGGGCCCCCTGGCGGCGCCTCCGGCGCCGCCCTCGGCGCGCTCCGCGCGACGTGGAGGGGATGCCCAGCGCAGATTCAAGAAATCCGCGCGGGGCGCCAAAAGTTTAGGTTTATGCAGTGTGCTTGTTGTTATTATTATTGATAGTATTATTATGATGATGATTATTAGTATTATTATTATCATTCTTATCATTGTTCTTCTTATTCTTAGTATTTTTCTTATTGCTAGTATTATTCTTATTATTATTTTTCTTCTTCTTCTAGTTCCAGCCTGTCTCGACATTCAGATCTCGGTTGATCAACGTGGCCCGCTGTACCCGAACACGGGACCTTCTGATTTCGGCGCCGGTGCTTCATCGGACATGGTCTCGGCGTTGTCCGCACCGTTGCTCACCTCGCTCATGGTGTTCCAGCTGATCGGCAGGACGGTGGCGACCAGCTGCACCTGGACATCTGTCGGAGCAAATGGGTACAATCTAGAATTCGCCAGATACTATAATCAAGAACTGGCATGGGTTGGGGGCAGTTGGTCCCACCCAGACTTGGCCGAAAGTGGCGGCGACGTGACGTGTGCTCAGATGGAGATGGCAGTAACCATGAATAGCGACTGGGAATGGGACTGGCACGTTTCGGCGGGCAATGTAGACTGCCCATCGCTACCAAGCTGCACTTGGACGATCACGAGCTCCGTCACGACCGTCACGTGGGTCACCACTGCCACCACCAATGCAACCACGGACTCCACCACGTCAGGCAGTACCGCCGCCGAGACGGCCACAAACTCTACCAGCTCACGAAGCACCACCACCGAGACTGCCACGAGCTCCGCTACATCAGGCAGCACCACAGCCAAAAGCTCCAGCACGCCAGGCGGCACCACCACCACCTACAACTCACCGATGGCGGAGCAGGAGCAAGGCTCCGAGGCATCGACGGTATCCGTCGCCATCATCATCGTCATCGTTATCAGCACCTTCCTGGGTTGTGGCACGATGTCTGCCCTGGTATGCTTGACAAGGCGACGGCTTGGAAGGCATAAGCCAGATGCCTCGCCTGCCAATGAGACCAACGACTCTGCCGAGGAGACCAACGATTCTGCCGAGGAGACAGAGGATTCTGCCGAGGAGACAGAGGATGGCCCCGCTGGTCTTCTTGAGAGCATGGACTTCTGGTTCATCCCAGTGGACGAAGTCATGCGTAGGCCGGCGGACTCGCCCCTCCCACGTCATCAGGAGTGTCGTGATTCAGGAATGCTGGTCAAAAAGCACATGACTCTCGATGGCGTTTTATCCGGGCAGTTTGCCGGTGAGATGGCAGCCGTTTCCCATCGTTGGCCCGTGCCCGAGCATTTCGATCCAGAGTGCGTCAAACTGCGTAAATTGCAGGAGGTCCTGGAAAACAACCCTTCGATCAAGTTCTTATGGATCGATTGGGTATGTGCACCTCAATGGCACGGTGGTGGACGCACCGATGAGGAGGAGCAGGAGTTCAGGATGATTTTGGAGAACATATTGCCTTTTATCTTCCTTGGGTGCAAGGTAATAGTTTTGTACGAGCGGATCTACAACCAGCGATTTTGGCCAAATGTGGAGTGTTGGATTTCCACCAAGACGCCGACTGAAGATGGACTAGTGCCAGCTAACGAGGATTGTCTCCGAGTGCAGGTCTACGGTATACACTCGGCGAGCGGGAAGGACAAAGCGAGTAGGGCTCAAGTCCTTAAGTTCTGGCATTCAGCTGGCACGCAGGAAGCAATTGCTACACTTTCCCATGACGACATCCTTGTCACGAATGCAAAGGACAAGGAGATCAATCTGAAGGTGGTTGCCCTCTTGGATGATAATATCAAGGACCACTTTGCGCTGCACGTCTAGTCGTGCGACTTTCCGCCCCATGTATGTGCTGACTGACCATCGATTATTGACGATGCCTCTCCTCTCTCTTCCTTCGTCAGCATAGCCATTGTGCTGCAGAGGTGCGGTCTGCAAAGTTCAGTTTGTTGATTACGCACTGGCTGGAGAAGATCGAAGGCTCGATGCTATTTCTCCTAGCCACGGCTTGGGCCAAGCTGAGCAGCGGCGAATCCGCTAACGAAGGCTCTCTCCAGATCCATCCAATCAACGGACAGTGTATTAATTGCCGGCAGCCCGGCAGGGCAAGCCGGTCGCATATTGTCTCGCTCACGCCCACGTATTTGCAGCACGCATGACGCACGACACAGCCATTGCACAGCCCAGGCCGCGATCATTCCCCAATCAGTGCTTGCACTGAAGAGGTCCTAGCGGATATGGAAAGATTTGGCGAAAGTCCCAGGCCGATTTCGGTGGCTGGTTGGGTTCCCGGGTTCCCCGTTCTGGGTTCCGGGTTCCCGTTTGCTGGTTTTGGGCCGATGTCGTGATCCCACGATTGAGCTCACCATCGATCTCATGATCGATCTCACGATCCATCTCACTTAAACGATCTAACCATCGATATCACCATCGACTACACTGATTGGGGTTCTTCTATGGTTCGGTAGCAAATCATGGGAGCCTGGCGTACCCTGTTAATTCTGTCTTTAGCGTCGATTAGCGTGTGCTGTCGACGAGATAGCGCCGATTTAGCGCCGATTAGCATCGATTTAGCGTCGATGCTCGTCGATTTAGCGTCGACTAGCGTCGGCCCCCACGAGTTGCCACCGAAATATCACCATCGACTATTGATCGGAGTTCTTCTCTGGCGTACTGTTATGATGTTCCAACCTACTTCAGCCTTGTTCGAAATTATTCCATGTTCGATACTCGTTCGACAATGTTTCGATGTTTTTCTGGGTGTTCGATACTCGTTCGACAATGTTTCGATGCTTCAGCCTTGCTCACCAGAAAGAATTTCGAGCACCAAGAAAGTACCAACACTGGAGGGTTTTCGCGTGGCGAGCCCTCTGTCGGAGGCGATATTCGTTCGACAATGATTCGATGCTTTTCCAGGTGTTCGAAGTTATTTCTGGGATGTGCTCTTTAAGCATGATGGGAGCAACATACACGCCGGTCGTTGAAAGTAGGAATTTTCGGATTCCTAGATCCCAATCTACTTCAAGCGCCTTCCTACTTCAAGAATCGGCTTGCTGTTGCTCTGTTCTGTTATCCGTAAGGGCTTCGCCCCCTTCCGCCGGCCCCCTCTCTCGGAGAATGGGCCATGGAAGAGCTAAGTCATGAGGCTTTGGCGCTGTCGTGCAGCAGTATCGGAACTTCATGCGAGGCCGATTCGCAATCGGCAAAACCAACTGATCACAAGAGGGGTTACCACACAGGGCGATTGGTAAGACGTGTATGGTTTACGAGCTTGGTTACCACACCTTGGGATTAAAGGGCCGAGGGAGTACTCGCAGTTTGGGTTACCACGCCTTGCGATGGATGTGCGTGAGGGGTGGCACCGAATTTCAGAAATGTGGCAAATCCCCTGTGTTTTTGGACCCTGACCCCGCGGATCTGCGTGAGGGGTGGCACCGAATTTCAGAAATGTGGCAAATCCCATGTGTTTTTGGACCCTGACCCCGCGGATCTGCGTGAGGGGTGGCACCGAATTTCAGAAATGTGGCAAATCCCATGTGTTTTTGGACCCTGACCCCGCGGATCTGCGTGAGGGGTGGCACCGAATTTCAGAAATGTGCAAATCCCATGTGTTTTTGGACCCTGACCCCGCGGATCTGCGTGAGGGGTGGCACCGAATTTCAGAAATGTGGCAAATCCCATGTGTTTTTGGACCCTGACCCCGCGGATCTGCGTGAGGGGTGGCACCGAATTTCAGAAATGTGGCAAATCCCTGTGTTTTTGGACCCTGACCCCGCGGATCTGCGTGAGGGGTGGCACCGAATTTCAGAAATGTGGCAAATCCCATGTGTTTTTGGACCCTGACCCCGCGGATCTGCGTGAGGGGTGGCACCGAATTTCAGAAATGTGGCAAATCCCATGTGTTTTTGGACCCTGACCCCGCGGATCTGCGTGAGGGGTGGCACCGAATTTCAGAAATGTGGCAAATCCCCTATGTTTTTGGACCCTGACCCCGCGGATCTGCGTGAGTGGTGGCACCGAATTTCAGAAATGTGGTAAATCCCATGTGTTTTTGGACCCTGACCCCGCGGATCTGCGTGAGGGGTGTCGATTTCGAGCCCCCCCAGCAATTCAGACAACGCGCCCAGGGGGTGCTACAAGTCCCGTTTGGGCCTCCCCCCCCCTCGCGCGGTCAGTCAATTAGTTACAGTAACCAGCAAGAAGCAGAACTGTAACACTGGAAACTACAAGCTACAACTGGTACTGGAAACTGCGAATCCGCGCCTACAGCCTGGTGGCCCCACAAGGGGGCCGGCGGATTCTCTGGGAGGACCTGGACCCAATCTACTATATCCGCCTCCCTACTTCATGTTTCTACCTACTTCGTCCGACCGGCGTGTAACCCTCGCGCCGCAGTTCGCCTCTGCAGCTCCCCTCCCGTTGCTCGACCAGCGCCTCTGCGTGCTTGCGTCCACGGACCTGCAAAATTGTGTAACGTCTATCTTTGCACACCCTCTCAGTGATCGCTCGATCCGTGGGCCCTGAGCGCTCGATCCGCTGGCCCGCAGCGCCACCAGAGCAATCTGGTGTGCCACCTGGAGGAGTGCTACGTCGGGCGTGCCCCTCTACAGGAGGAGTACTCGAGAATGGTTCAAGAATAGTCCGGGGGACGGTTTGTCGACTATTCCTGACCATTTTTGATCATGTTTCGACTCTTGTTTGCTTGTCTTCCAAAATCCGTTTGCAGGAGGGCATGCCCGACCTAACATCGGGGGTGGACAGAACTCCTACCCCGACACGTCGATTAGCGAATTGGCCGTTTTCGGTTCGCGAGAGGGCGTCGCGGCCGTCATTTCTGCGGGTCCGAGTCCGTCGGTTTCGGTCCCAGGCCGTTCTCACTACAGGGAGGTCTACTAAAGGGAGGCATGTCCACTGCCGAAAGCAACGCGCAGTCCGCGATGCTTGGTTTGTCACTAAAGGGTGGTTTACTGAAAGGAGGTTTCTCCACCGCCGGAAGGGTGGTTTACTAAAGGGTGGTTTACTGAAGGGTGGTTTACTGAAGGGTGGTTTGTTACTAAAGGGTGGTTTACTGAAGGGTGGTTTACTGAAGGGAGGTTTGTCACTAAAGGGTGGCTTACTGAAGGGAGGTTTGTCCACCGCTGGTAACAGCAGTGCCACCAAGACTCACACGCCTGGAAAGCGGGGGGGGCCGGCGCAGTGTTTCGGGCCCTGACCCACCCTACGGATCATTTGGCCGACCTGCCTCACATCCTCCTCGCTCCTCCTGGCTCCTCCTCACATCCTCCTCGCTCCTCCTCGCTCCTCCTCCTCCTCCTCCTCCTCCTCCTCCTCCTCCTCCTCCTCCTGCTCCTCCTCCTCCTCCTCCTCATCGCTCCTCCTCCTCAGTCCTCCTCGCTGCTCCTCCTCCTCCTCCTCCTCCTCCTCCTCCTCCTCCTCTCCTCCTCCTCCTCCTCCTCATCCCTCCTCCTCCTCCTCCTCCCTTCCTCTCCTCCTCCTCTCCTCCTCCTCCTCCTCCTCCTCCTCCTCCTCCTCCTCCTCCTCCTCCTCCTTCTGCTCCTCCTCCTCCTCCTCCTCCTCCTCCTCCTCCTCTCCTCCTGCTCCTCCTGCTCCTCCTCCCTGCTCCTCGCTCCTCCTCCTCCCCTCTTCCTCCTCCTGCTCCTCCTCAGTCCTCCTCGCTCCTCCTCCTCCTCGCTCCTCCTCCTCCTCCTCCTCCTCCTCCTCCTCCTCCTCCTCCTCCTGCTCCTCCTGCAGCTCCTGCTCCTCCTCAGTCCTCCTCCTCCTGCTCCTTCTCCTCCCCCTCTTCCTCCTCCTCGTCTCCTGACCAAGGCACGGGCACGCCGTCAGGCTTTCTTCGAAGAAGAACAAGTACACAATACCCTGGCGACGTACCCAACTCCTGCGCAAACGCGGGGCGCAAATAGCTTAGGACACTTTATAAGGGGGGCGATGACGGAGCGAGGGTTACATATGTCTGCAGACGGAGTTCGGGAGACTCGCAGGATACTGTCTACAGGACAAGGACTAGATAAAGCTGATTAGTTACAACCCCTGAGCACCCCTAGCCACTTCGAAAGCGGGGATCTCATATCGCAGCCCCCCAGGGATGGCGAGGTCTAATTGGGGTCTCCGTGTGGCCTCACTGTGCTGGGCCCCCCAGCAGGCCTCGAAAGTGGCGACAGTTTCACAGATCGCAGCCCCCCCAGGGATGGCGAGGTCTAATTTGAATCTGCGTGTGGCGTCACTGTGCTGGGCCCCCTAGCAGACCTCGAAAGTGGCGGCAGTTTCACAGATCGCAGCCCCCCAGGGATGGCGAGGTCTACTTTGGGTCCGCGCGTGGCGTCACTGTGCTGGGGCCCCCAGCAGGCCTCGAAAGTGGCGACAGTTTCACAGATCGCAGACCCCCAGGCACGGCGAGGTCTAATTTGAATCTGCGTGTGGCGTCACTGCGCTGGGCCCCCCAGCAGGCCTCGAAAGTGGCGACAGTTTCACAGATCGCAGCCCCCCAGGGATGGCGAGGTCTAATTTGAATCTGCGTGTGGCGTCACTGTGCTGGGCCCCCCAGCAGGCCTTGAAAGTGGCGACAGTTTCACAGATCGCAGCCCCCCAGGCATGGCGAGGTCTAATTTGAATCTGCGTGTGGCGTCATTGTGTTGGGCCCCCCAGCAGGCCTCGAAAGTGGCGACAGTTTCACAGATCGCAGACCCCCAGGCACGGCGAGGTCTAATTTGAATCTGCGTGTGGCGTCACTGCGCTGGGCCCCCCAGCAGGCCTCGAAAGTGGCGACAGTTTCACAGATCGTAGCCCCCCAGGGATGGCGAGGTCTAATTTGAATCTGCGTGTGGCGTCACTGTGCTGGGCCCCCCAGCAGGCCTCGAAAGTGGCAACAGTTTCACAGATCGCAGCCCCCCAGGCACGGCGAGGTCTAATTTGAATCTGCGTGTGGCGTCACTGTGCTGGGCCCCCCAGCAGGCCTCGAAAGTGGCGACAGTTTCGCAAATCGCAGCCCCCCCAGGGATGGCGAGGTCTAATTTGAATCTGCGTGTGGCGTCACTGTGCTGGGCCCCCCAGCAGGCCTCGAAAGTGGCGACAGTTTCACAGATCGCAGCCCCCCGCAGGCAAGACAGGAGGAGGCAAGAGGGAGGCGGAAAGGAGTGGAGACCACACTGCTCTATTCAAAACGAATACCCAACCAAGGAGGGTTGGGAATAAACATAGATTGTTGGCGCTCCGCGCGGATTTCTTGGATCTGCGCTGGGCCCCCGGCGGCGCCTCCGGCGCCGTCCCTGGCGCGCGGAGCGCGCCAGGGAGGGGGGTCCGGCGCAGACCCAAGAAATCCGCGCGGAGCGCCAACAGTTTACGTGTATAGCGTTTTGTCTTCGTCGATGTCTGCCCTTTTCCCGTCATGACTCTGGTCGGCTCCTTCCCGATCGATGCAGGCTGCGGAGCTGACCCCGGATGAGATCGTCGCCCCTTTCTCCTGTATCGGGCTCACGCCCTTCCTCCTCCTCCTCCTCCTCCTCCCCCTCCTTCCCCTCCTCCTGCTCCTCCTCCTCCTCCTCCTCCTCCTCTCCTCCTCCTCTCCTCCTCCTCCCCTCCTCCTCCTCCTCCTCCACCTCCTCCTCCATCTGGGGGAAGCTTGCGTTACCTTGCGCCTGTCACGCATCGGGCTCTCTGCCCCTTTCTCCTGTCACGGCTCTGGTCGGCTCCTTCCCCATCATTGCAAATCGCGGAGCGGTTGACATCTCAGCTTCGACTCTGATCCGGTTGCGAGCGAGGGGGGGGGAGCGATAAGGAGATGGCCTTCTCAGAAGGCTCCGAAGTCCCACGGCCTTCCCCGAAGACATTCAGAACTTCTCGGAAGGCGCGAGGTTTTCTGAGAAGTCCGGCCGCCTCCTGAGAAGGCCTTCTCCTTCTCATTTCTCCCCTTCGCTCGCCGCCGACTTATGCCATGGCAAGAGTCAGCAAAGCCAACCCCGTGCCGAAAGCAATGTGTTGCCACGGTGCCGACGAGGAGATAGCCTTCGGGGCTCACGTCCAGGTGTAGGGGAACGAACAGTGACATTAATATAAAAACTCGGAGGTCCGCGCGGATTTCTCGGATCGGCGCTGGGGCCCCCTGGCGGCGCCTCCAGCGCCGCCCCTGGCGCGCCAGGGAGGGGTGTCTGGCGCCGATCCGAGAAATCCGCGCGGACCTCCGAGTTTTTATGTTTATGTCACTGTTCGTTTACCTAAGGCTGTTGCTGCATTCGACGGTTGCTGCCTCACTCACCGAGCGCGTTCCACTACTCGCAAAGTGCCTGTTCGCAGACGTCCGACAAACACACATTGTCTGCTTCGATGTATTTTTTGTAGATCCCCCGCGGCGGATCCAGGCCGTTTGCGAGCGGCTACTTTGCGAGTAGTGGAGCGCGCTCCTCTACTCTTAAGTCGGGCGTGTCCCCCTACAGGGGGGTCTTCGACGAAGAATAAGAAATACCCCAACAATAGTCTGGGGACTATTTTTGTTTAGTTTTTGTTTTGACCAGTTTGGGGGGTATTTTGGGGGGTATGTTTTAAATGTGTCGTCGAAGATCCCCCTCCTCCTCCTCCTCCTCCTCCTCCTCCTCCTCCTCCTCCTCCTCGTCCTCCTCCTCCTCCTCCTCTACTCACGGCAGACGCTCGCTCCTCTCACGAGCGGCAGCAGAGCTCCCACACAGACGCACGCGCGCGTCCTGCTGCTGGCCTCGGCGCCTCCGGAGGCGCGTGCGTGCCCAGCCGTGCCGCTGTGGCTCCCGGGGCTCTCGTTGCCCACCGCCGCCTTCGGGAGCCTTGAGACGGGGGTCAGCCAGAGCGCCCGATCTTGCAGGATTCAGAACGTTAATTACCTACCCCGCTTTCGCTTCCAGGCAAAACCAAGCCATACCACGCACCTCCTCGTCAAGCGGCCTGACCAGTACATGCTGCAATTTGGCATCGTTTGGTAACTCTTGGAAGCGAGGGTGGTCAAAAGCGAGGTAGGTTTGTTTTCCCCCTTAAGGATCCTGCAGGGCCGGGGTCGCATTGACCCGGGCTTGGGAGCAGGCTCATGCAGGATCTTGCAGGATCCTTCGCATTGACCCGGGCTTGGGTGCAGGATCTTGCAGGATTTTGCAGGATTCTGCAAGGCCTGACTGACCCGGGTCTGGATTGACCCGGGTCAGATGATCCCCGACGCCTCGCTGTGGCGCTCGGGCTCCGTCCAGGGCTCGTTTTAAGTCGGGCCTGTCCCCCTACAGGGGGTTTTGCGACGAAAAATAAAAAGCACCCCACGAATGCCCCAAGAAGGCCAAAGAATACTCAAAAAATAGTCCCCGGACTATGTTGGGGCTATTTTTGGACTATTTTGGCGGTATTTTTAATTTTCGTCAGAAATCCCCGTCTTGTTGCTCACCGCCTCGCTGTGGCGCTCGAGCTCCGTCCAGGGCTCGTTTTTAGTCGGGCCTGTCTCCCTACAGGGGGATTTGCGACGAACCATAAAAAAAACGCCACAAATACCCCACGAAAGCACAGGCAGATAGCATTCATGGATCGGCACAGGCAAACGATCATTGTTGGCAAAGCCACCAACATATGAGCGACCTTTGCGCAAAGGATTGCAAAAAAACCCTGGATTGCAAAAAAACCCTGGATTGCAAAAAAACCCTGGGTTTTTTTGAAATCCTGGGTTTTTTTGCAATCCTGGGTTTTTTTGCAATCCTTCGTTCAACATATGAGCGACCTTTGCGCAGGTGGTTTGTTTTTGACTCAGGTGCGTTGACTTGTGCTGCTAGTGGCACGGCGGAAGGATCAGCCTCGCAACAATCGCAGGCTCAATTCATTCCGAGCTTGCGAGCGTCGGGCCGGGCGAAAGGGGGGGATTGGGAAAGGGGGGGTTACGAAATTTGCTACATGCAGCTGGTTTCGGCCTCACCGAGGGGCCAATTCCTCGATACATGGCCGCTCCCGGCGCCGGGAGGCGCCGGGAAAATCAGCTACGTGAGCTGATTCTCAAACCCCCCCTTTGCTATCCCCCCCTTTCGCCCGACCCGAGAGCGAGACATTCGACCGTGGGGAGCGAGCACGTGTGTTTGTAGACATTGTAGTGGATTATGCGCGAGAGATGCTGCTGAGGTTGTATCTTTCTGTCTCCCTGCCTCACTGGAAGAGGAGGAGGGGAGGTGAATGCAGAGCCGGAGTTGGCCAACATTGCATTATGTCAGCACTGCGTGTTGCAATCGTTCACCATCTTAGCCAGATTGCGCAGAGTTGTCCCCTTGCGTAGTGGTCCGTGGTCAGCACCACATGTGTTGACGCAGCTGTGATATTGGTTTGTATCGACACGGCGGTTCATCTGTCGTTGGTGAACAATGTTGATACGTGTGGATGGATTTGCACCTTTGAGCGCGTGACTCGCGCGCCTTTGTCATGACCGTGGATCGGTATGCCCGGGCTCGAAATTGCAGCAGAGCGCGCCCGTGTGGTAGGTGTACCAGGGGCGGGGGAGCTTGGACGGGGGAGGGTCGATAAGGTCGGGTCCGTACCAGGGGCGGGGGAGGACGGATGGGGGAGGGTCGACACGGTCGGGTCCTGTTGGGAACTGGCGTCCCCTTCGCCCGTGCACCTCGACGGCACCCTGACGCACCTCGACGGCTGCAGCCGAGAGGCTTGCTCGGCCCGCCGCAGCTTTGGCCTCCGTCTGGGGCGCCGCCCTCAGAGTGCGACGAGGCGGCACAGGCGGCTATCTTTGGGTCGGGCATGGCCCCTACAGGCAGATTTTGAAGGACAAATTCAAACTATTCAGAAAATGCTCCAACATAGCCCACAATAGTCAAACCATCGTCCCCAGACTATGTTTAGATTATTCCCTACCTAGGCACTGCCTAGAGGGTTCTTACTTTGTTTGCTTAAAGGGGCCGGGCAGTGTAAAACGCTCCGGGCGGTTCCCCCAGTCCCCGCCCCGCGGTTTCCCTAGTTACGTCTCTTTAGTTTAGCGTTGCTTATCTCAGATTAACTTAGCTTCGCTTAGCTTAGCCTAGCTTCATGTTAGCTTCGTTTAGCTGCAGCTTAGCTTAACTTAGTCTAGCTTAGCTTATCTCATCGTAGTTTAGATTTAGCTTAGCTTTAGCTTAGCTTTAATTTAGCTTGAGCTTGGCTTTAGCTTAGCTTTAGCTTAGAATTACCTTAGCTTTAGCTTAGCTTGAACTTAGCTTTACCTTAGTTTTAGCTTAGCTTTAGATTAGATTTAGCTTAGCTTGAGTTTAGATTTACCTTAGCTTCACCTCAGCGTTAGCTTAACTTTAGCTTAGCTGTAGCTTAGTTTTACCTCAGCGTTAGCTTAGCTTTAGCTTAGATTTAGCTTAGCTGTAGCTTACCTTCAGCTGAGCTTTAGCTCAGCTGTAGTTTAGCTGTAGTTGTAGTTTAGCTTTAGATTTAGCTTATATTTAGCTTAGCTGTAGCTTAGCTTTAGCTTAGCTTTAGCTTTAGTTTTAACTTAGCTTTAGCTTAGCTTGACTGTTACTACTAATGCTGCTTTCCTAGGGGCTCCAACTCCTAGGTAGGGTCGCACTGGGATAATTGTTGAACAAGTGGCACGGGTGCGATGGCTCTTGCACAAAACGGAGGGGGAAGGAGGAGGAGGAGGAGGAGGAGGAGGAGGAAGAGGAGGAGTCGGAGGAGGAAGAGGAAGAGGAGAAGGAAGAAGAAGAGGAGAAGGAGGAGGAGGAAAGGGGGGGATAGAGAGAGGGGGCGAGAAATCGGAGAAGTCTCGGGTGGGCGGGACGGCGGGGGCGGTGCGACGCAGAAATAAAATGGTCGGAGCGGAGGGGGGGCGGCGTGCATTGGGCGGGCGGGGAGGAGAGAACGATCGTGGGGGCGGGACGGTGGGGGCCGTGCGACGCGGAAGAAAACGTTCGTGGCGGAGGGGGCTGTGGGCGGGGCTCCTACTGGAGCGCTTGGGACGCGGGGGGGCTCGGGGTGACTGGGCTGGGTTCTTACCGGGCGCTGGGGACGCGGGGGGGGAGGGTGGGGAGGTGGTGTGCGTCGCGACGCGGAATAAAATGGTCGGGGCGGAGGGGGCATTGGGCGGGGCTTGGGGCAGAGTGCCACGGGGCCGGGGTCCAACTGGGGCGCTGGCGACGGGGGGGGAGGGGGGAGGTGGCGGGTCTCCCGCTGGGGCGCTGGGGACGCGTGGGGGCTCGGGGCAGAGAGCCACGGCGCAGGGGTCCCACTCTGGCGCTGGGGACGCGGGGGGGGGGGGAGGGGGTGTGCGACGCGGAATAAAGCGTTCGTGGCGGAGGGGGCAGTGGGCGGGGCTCCCGCTGGGGCGCTGGGGACGCGGGGGGCTGGGGCAGAGAGCCACGGCGCGGGGGTCCCATTCTGGCGCTGGGGACGCGTGGGGGGGGGGGTGCGACGTGGAGTAAAGTGGTCGGAGCTCTGGACACCCTGTGCAAGAGAATATTCCTCCTGTAGAGGGACACGCCCGACTTCAGGCTATCTTCTGCGATCCACGCGCCCTCTGGCTGTTGGAGCGCGATCGCGCGCTTTCTGGAAACGCCCCTCGAGCTGGGTCGGCGGAGGGCCGCAAGCCTGCTGAAAAAGGAGTACTCTTGTGTCCTCCTCGTCCTCCTCATCTTCCTCATCCTCCTCCTCTTCCTCCTCCTCTTCCCCCCCCCCTCCTCCTCCTCTTCCTCCTCTTCCTCCTCCTCCTGGCCTCTCGCGGCGTCTTCCAGGCCTCTATAGGGGTCGTCGTGGACACCGTCTGGGGCCATCTCCAGCCGATTTGTCGGATGTCATCTCTCGTCTCGCTTTGTTATGCCACGTCTTGTCTTGCCACATCACCACACAATGTCTAGAACTTGGTTTAAACATGATGACCCCCCCCTCTCCTTCACCCGGATTCCGACTGCAAGTTGTTCGCCGCCGAATAATCATTTGTTTATTGTCCTTGCTGGAAATACTCCACGGAGACAGGGACGATGCGATGGATATATGATCCTTGGCTCCAGGCCCAGCCCCCCCCCCCCTCCGGATGGGATGGGTCCCAGGGTCTTTCGGGCCCCTCCCTCCCCCCAGATGGGATGGGGGGGGACGACGACGACCGACGACCGACGACGACGAAGACACCGTCCGCTCCTGCTCCCTGAAGCACCGCAACACCACGCCACACACTGAGGGAGGCGTCGACGACGATGTTGTTTCTCCTCCTCCCTCCGTCACCTTTCTCATCCCTCCCTTCTCGTTCCTTGGCCCTCTCTTCCCTACAGTGCTTCCTGCTCTCACTCCTCCCCCTAGACTCCCCCTCGACTCCGCTCTCCTCCTCCTCCTCCTCCTCCCTCCTCCCTCCCCTCCCTCCTCCTCCTCTTCCTCCTTCCTCCTCCTCCCGCCTCCTCCTCCTCCTCATCCTCCTCCTCATCATCATCCTCCCTGGATGTTGATATACACATGTGTATGTTATATTTGTATACACACATGTGTATGGCATTTGCATCTGTATATATCTATGTATACGCATTGGCATACACATGTTTATATATATGTATATATGTAAATACACGTGTGTGTATGTTATTTGCATGTGCATGTATGTATATATATATATACAACTGTAAGACATGCGCGCTACAACGTTGGGCAAAACAACTATGTTTGAAATTGTCCCCCCATATTGTTGCTCTGTAGTTGTTTTAATAAATGATTGCCTTGCAGACCCGCAAGGCCAACACAGGGTCAATGAGACGCCCATGCCGTCGCCCGCGAGGACTCGAGGGTTCCGCCCGCCACGGTAGAGGAAGACTAAGATTTGGGCGTCCCCCTTGTTAGTACTGAGGAACCCATGCCAAGAAAGACCCTGTCTGCCTGCAGGGTGCCCTGGGTTTCTTGGTTTTAATTTGTTCTGCTATGTAAAGCGTGACGTCCCCACACCAAAAATAGATGCACGTCCTGGGGTCTCAGGGTTGGGTTTCTTGCGGAAGGTTTCTTGTGGTCGAGCTCCTATATGGGCCCAAGGCGGTCGTGGATAGACGGAGGTGACGTCCAAGATTACACACTGCAGTCCAAGGTGGTCCCAGGTGGCCCCGTCGTGCTTCCAAGAAGACCCTAGACCCCCCCAATGATGGCACGGGGTGGTCTCCGAGCTTCCCGATGGTGCCTCCGAGAGGCCCACATCCCTCAACGGTCTGCGGTTCTCCCACGCGTTTGTCTTCTCGCGTTCTGCTTCTTACCACATCCTTGGGCATCAGGACAGCTCCAGGCTCGCCCACGACAGCTGCCAGAGGGGCCCCGACGGGCTATCAGGCGGCTCCGAATACATTCACGAGCGCCCTCGCGATTCAATGTTTCCCACAGAGGTGTTCCAGGGCTCCGACGGGGGGGTTGTAGTCGATGGTCTCTCCGTTTTAGATCGACGTCGTCCAGCGCGGCCGCCAAAGGGCGCCGAGGGCTCGAGAAGAGCCCCAGAAGGGCCTCCAAGGCTCCTCAAAAGGCCCCCAAGAGAGCCCACAAGGTGGGTCCAGGAGGCACCCAAGACCGCCAGGAGAACTTCCTCGAGGGCTCAACAAACGCCCCCACTTGTTTACGAGGCGCTGTACGCTGAACCTCCTGTGGGCTGACAGGATAAGCCGTGCGTATCCGCGCGTGTCGCGCGGCTTACTGGCGGCTCTCTGGCTTTTGGGAGCTCGCAAGAGGTGTACAGACCACGCACTTGCAACCAAGGGTAGGGGCTTTTTTCGTCCCTTAAAGGAGAACTTCCCACCGAGCTGTCTCAGGAGTGTTTCCACCGCAGTGGGTGACGAGCCTAGACTAGAGGAGGAGGAGGAGGAGGAGGAGGCGGAGGAGGAGGACGGAAGTGAGAAGGGGCGGTTTTGCACAGAAGGAGGCGGAGCTTTTCGGAAGCCCTCGCTCCTGCCAAGAAGCTTTGGAAGTCTTCTCCGACGACGGAGACGGCTCCCCAGAAGGCAGGAAGGTTTCTGAGAAGCCCCACTCGGGTCTCAAGACACGGGGGTCAATGCAAACGGGGGTCAGCCAGGGCGCCGGATCTTGCAGGACCTTGCAGGGCCGGGGGCGCATTGACCTGGGCTTGGGCGCAGGATCCTGCAAAACTCGAGTGACCCGGGTCTGGATTGACCCGGGTCAGAAGCTCCCCGACCCACCGCCTTTGAGAAGGCTTGTTCCCTCTCGTTTCCCTTAAGTCGGGCCTGTCCCTCTACAGGAGGAATATTCCAAAATAGTTCAAACATACTCTGGGGACAATTCTTTACGCTTCGCGTATCCCCACCAGCCCATCTCACAGCAGCAACTCTTGCGAAGCATGCCGACAGTCGTGTTTTTCAGGCGTGTGTCCGCTTGGCCCCGCATATCTCCCCTGTTCCTCCTTCCTCCCGCCTCCTTGTACATCCTCCTTGTGGGGGGAGCGGGAGAAGGACGAGGCGGAGGAGGAGGGAGAGAAAGCGCTCCTCGTGATTTGAGTCGTTTGGGGTTTCTCGTCCTGGTGTGAGTCGTTCGGGCCCTTCTTCCTGGTGTGAGTCGTTCGGGCTCTTCGTGGTGTGAGTCGTTCGGGCTCTTCGTCCTGGTGTGAGTCGTTCGGGCTTCTCGTGGTGTGAGTTGTTCGGGCCCCTCATCCTGGTGTGAGTCGTTCGGGCCCCTCCTCCTGGTGTGACTCGTTCGGGCTCCTCGTGGTGTGAGTCGTTCGGGGCCCGCGTCGTGGTGTGAGTCGTTCGGGCTCCTCGTGGTGTGAGTCGTTCGGGCGCCTCGTCCTGGTGTGAGTCGTTCGGGCCCCTCCTTGTGGTGTGAGTCGTTCGGGCTCTTCGTGGTGTGAGTCGTTCGGGCCCCTCGTCCTGGTGTGAGTCGTTCGGGCTCCTCGTGGGGCCTCTTGGGGGCCTCTTGGAGCCTCTTGGGGCCTCTTGGGGGCCTCTTGGGGGCCTCTGGGGAGCCTCGTGGGGGCCTCTTGGGGCCTCTTGGGGCCTCTTGGGGGCCTCTTGGGGGCCTCTTGGGGGCCTCTTGGGGCCGCTTGGGGGCCTCTGGGGGGCCTCTTGGAGGCCTCTTGGGAGCATCCTGGGGGCCTCTTGGGGCCATCTTTGGGCCTCTTGCGACCTCCTCAGAAGCGCAAATGAGGCTGCCCCCTGAGAAGGACAAAATGAGCCCAAAACCTTCGTAAAATAAATGATTCTGCTATGAAGGAAGATGAGCGCGGCCCCCTCAGGAGGCCAAAATGGGGCCAAAACCCTAGTAAAATCAATGTTTGTGGCTTCAAAGACGAGCAGAGGGGCCAAACTGCGTCCCCCCGTCGGGGCCAGAATCCTCGTGAGGGTCGTCGTTTTTTGGCCCTCCCAGGAGTCGAAAAAGACCCCCCTGACACCACCCGGGAGTCCCTCTCCAGGCCCAGGGGGAGGGGGTAGGGGGAGGGGTAAACCCCTCCCCGAAGGGGAAGAAGGGGGGTTGAGGACAGAGAGAGCTCTCTAAACCACTCACGCCCAAAGGGCTGGTGGGATTTCTTAACTATGTTTGCCCATGTTTCGTCCAGAATCCGCCTGTGGGGGGACATGCCCGACCTAATAGTTCCCCCCTAGGCTCGCCGCCGATGCAAGTTTCTGTGCTTCCATCCTCCCGGCACACCAGCCCGGCATCGTTCATGGATGAGTGGGGGCAAGGGCTAGGGGAACGACAAATTACATGAACAAAAGTTCCTAGAGCCGCGCGGATTTCTTGGATTCGCGCTGGACCCCGCTACCTGGCGCGCCAGGGGCGGCGCCGGAGGCGCCGCCAGGGCCGAGTTTTTATTTTTACGTCATCATTCTCGGCATCGCTCGGACGTGTGCATTTTTCCTTCGGCGAGGACAATCGAGGAGCATCCTCGATCATTTGGCGAACAAGCCACGCACGAAATCGAAAAAATACAGGGAATGGACGCCCAAGCGATGGCGAGTATTCGTTCCCCTAAGGCGGCCCGTGCCGTGTGCAAGAGGCTTTGGTGTGGCTGCGCAGTCAGGGCACAGTCGAGACGCCAGCACAAGGGCCTCGGCATCGCTCGGACGTGTGCATTTTTTCTTCGGCGAGGACCATCGAGGATCGGCGGCGGGCGCGGGGGGGAAATGAGAAGGGGCGGGACTTCCGAGGCTTCTGAGAAGTTTCTGGACTTCTGAGAGGGCTTCTGAGAAGTTCTGCCTGTGTTCGAAACAGGCCAGGGAGACGTCTCAGAAGCCCCCCGGACTTCTAAGAAGTCCCGCGGCCCTCTGAGAAGGCCTTCTCCTTCTCATTTCCCCCCTGGGCTCGTCGCCTAGAGGAGCATCCTCGATCATTTGGCGAACAAGCCACGCACGAAATCGAAACAAAAAGCACAGGGAACGGACGTGCCAGCGATGGCGAGGGGCCGCATGGGGCTCCGAAGGGGCTCGGGTCTTCGAGCCGTCCCCTACAGTCGGCCCGAAGAAGAAGAAGGAGGATGGGCGACCCTTTCAAGGGTGCCGTATACTCGGGTGCCTCCTCCTCCTCCTCCTCCTCCTCCTCCTCCTTCTCCTCCTCCTCCTCCTCCTCCTCCTCCTCCTCCTCCTCCTCCTCCTCCTCCTCCTCCTCCTCCTCCTCCTCCTCCTCCCCCCCCTCCTCCTCCTCCTCGGGTTTGCCAGGACTCGGGTTCGCCGTTTTTTTTTGACGACCGCGACTCGGATTTTGACGAGTAGGAGTTTCGTGGGATGTCTGCAGCGGGAGGCCTCGTCAAAATGCAGGCTCGGCCTCGTCATTTTTTTGACGACCTCGTCGGGGATTTCCGAGTCCCCCGTACCCGGGTCTTACGTCTCCCCGATATACCCTTGCATCCTTGCCCCTCCGGCGTTTGCTTGGCCGCTCGAAAAGCCTCGGAATGGCCTTCCTTCGAAGAGGAAGATCGCCATAGACATAAATTGTTGGCGCTCCGCGCGGAGTTTTTGGATCTGCGCTGGACCCCCTTCCCTGGCGCGCGGAGCGCGTCAGGGGCGTCGCCGGAGGCGCCGCCAGGGGGGTCCAGCGCGGATCCAAGAAGTCCGCGCGGAGCGTCAACAGTTTCCGTTTATGGCGTTTTTTCTTCTTCTATTTCCAAGGCCCCTCGGGCCCATCCTTGGCCACTTTCGCTGGCCTCGCCCCGCTCGGAAAGCCTCTGAATGGCCTTTCAAGGTTCCTGCATCCTCATCTAGGGGAATAAACAGGGACATGAACATGAAAACCCAGAGGTCCGCGCGGATTTCTTGGATCGGCGCTGGGGCCCGAGACGACGAGAAGGAGAGAAGAGGGAGGACGACGAGAAGGAGAGAGGAGGGAGGAGGGAGGAGGAGAGGGGTGAGGAGGAACGAGAGAGGAGGGAGGAGGGGGGAGGAGAGAGGAGGGAGGAGGAGGTAGGGAGGAGGAGGGAGGAGGGAGGAGGAGGAGGAGGAGGAGGAGGAGTTGCCCGCGGATCCTGACCAGCCGGCGCTGGTGCTCCAATACTAGAACCGATGTTCCTAGAACAGCAAGCCCGATGTGTTAAAGCAAGGCTGTCTCAGCCAGAAGTGTTCCAAGAGCCACTTCTTGCTCCTCCTCCTCCTCCTCCTCCTCCTCCTCCTCCTCCTCCTCCTCCTCCTCAACAAGTTCTCAGAACAGTCTCTGGGGCGCCTCTCAGGGAGCCATGACGCCTGGCCACCGCTCGCCATCCGCAGCCCACTGGGCTCGGGCCTCGTGCAGTTCGCACCGAACGCGCGCATGTCTCTGTGAGTTACCCAGACCCCCTCCTTGGTATCGCTCGGGCGTGTGCATTTTTTCTCGTCGGGGATTCTCAAGGGGCATCCTGGATCATCCTGCGGGGGAAAAAAAAAAAAAAAAAAAAAAAAAAAAAAAAAAAAAAAAAAAAAAAAAAAAAAAAAAAAAAAAAAAAAACGAAACCGAACAAAACACAGGGAAAGGACGTCCGAGCGATGGCGGGCCTCGCGTTGTGAAAAAATCACGACGGGCTTGTCTATTCGCTGTCTTCGGCCTCCCGGGGGCCCGGGGGTCCTTCACGGGCCTCGGGGCAAAAACACGACTCGGGAGGAAAAAACGGTCCCGGGGAAAGGGTCCAGACCTCTGGGGGCCACCGTTGTGAAGAAGTCACGGCGTCGGGGGTCTGGGTTCCGAGGTAATCCCTCGCACTTGCCCGCGCGAGCGATCCGTGGTCATGGCGGGGCCTGCACCAGCCAGCCTCGGCCCCAACGCACCGTGGTTCGCGTGGTTGCTGGGGCTCTGTGCAAGTAACGTTGCTACCACGACTATGGCTGCGGCTGCCGAGACCTCTGCCACCGAGACGGAGTGCATTTACAAGTTCACGCCGACGAAGTTGCGGAACGAGTCCACTTTCGTCCATTTCGCGGAGATCGAATTCATGAGCAGCGGTTCGCAGGTTGCAGTCACTGGAGCAGCGAATCCTGGAGGCTCCAATCCGTCTTTGGAAACACCTGAAATGGCAATAGACGGTAGTATATTAACCAAGTGGGCCGACGTCAATATGCAGGCCCTTGTACTTACAATCTTGGATTGCACCGCGGAACCAGACAGTTTCAGGTTCATAACGGCCAGCGATGAATACTCCAACGACCCAGTGCAATGGACACTGCACAAGTATATTGGCAGCTCGTGGGTGGTCGTGCACGCTCAGGATGTTGATTACCCAACACCCACTGCGCGTTACACGCCGACCGAGTGGTTCCAATTTCCAGGGGTCATGTCGCTTGTCGTCTTGAGCATTGGATACAGCGAAAATGCCATGGGCCAGTATTTCCATTTTGATTGGGCGGCGGAGCTTGGATCTGGAACAGTGAGTTGGCCAGTGATGAGGCAGTGCCGTAGTGGGGTGGAGCTTGCATCTGGCGTTGGCGTGCTTTGGGGTAATTCCACTGGTGGCACGTCAGGCAATGCGCAGGGACGTTTCGACGATAACAGTACACTTCATAATGATTGGCAGGTGGGTGATATCGCTACGAATGGAGCGTGTCAGACCATTTACTCCATCATATCGTGGGTATACTGCATTGGGCAGTCCTCAGTGCTTGATTCCTCTCGCTTCGCGGGGCTGAACCACGTAGAGTCCAGTCGTTGTGGAGATGATTTAGAGCCTAGCGGGGCCTCTTGGAGGCTTCTTAGGGGGCCTCTTGGGGGCCTCTTTGGGGCCTTGGTGACGTTTTGGGCCGTTTTGGAGCGTGCTTGCGCCGTCTGGCCTCTTCAGAGGCCGTCTTGAGGGCCTCTCGGGGCCGCCTGGGAGCGCTCTTGGGGTCGTCCTGGGCCGTTTGGGTGGCCTTCTGGGCAGTCGTGTGGGCTTCTTTGGGCCATCTTGGGGTGCTCTTGGGCCATGTTGGGGCCATCTTGGGCCGTATGGGGGCCATCCTGGAGGTTGTGTGGGCCGGCATTGGCCCCCGAGTGTCAAAAATGCAGCATCGCTAAAATCCTGCGAAGGCGTAAGGAAACGTGTCCCTAGCATCTTGAGGCGCTCTTGGGATTCTCCTTGTAGCCATCTTGGGGGTATCTGGAGCCCTCTTGGGCCATCTTGGGCCGTCTTGAGCCGCCTTGAAGCCCTCTTGAGCCGTCTTGAGGCCTTTTCGGATCCCCATCGGAAGCCGAAGAAGCCTAAAATCAGTGATCTGCCAATGGTTTAGTTTGGTTTTCCCAACCCTCCTGCGTTGGGTTCTCGTTTTGAATAGAGCACTGCTCGCGCGTCTCCTTCCCACCCCCTCCCGTCCCTCTCTTCCCCCTTGCCTTTCGCCTCGCTCGTCGCTGCGTGCCAGCTGGGGTGCTGCGATCTGTGAAACTGTCGCCACTTTCGAGGCCCGCTGGGGGGCCAGCACAGTGGGTACTCACGGCAGACTCAAATGGGACCTCGCCATCCTTGGGGGGCGGCGATCTGTGAAACTGTCGCCACTTTCGAGGCCTGCTGGGGGGCCCAGCACAGTGGGCACTCACGGCAGACTCAAATGGGACCTCGCCATCCTTGGGGGGCTGCGATCTGCGAAACTGTCGCCATTTTCGAGGGCTGCTGGGGGGCCCAGCACAGTGGGTACTCACGGCAGACTCACATGGGACCTCGCCATCCTTGGGGGGATGCGATCTGTGAAACTGTCGCCACTTTCGAGGGCTGCTGGGGGGCCCAGCACAGTGGGTACTCACGGCAGACTCAAATGGACCTCGGGGGGGCTGCGATCTGTGAAACTGTCGCCACTTTCGAGGGCTGCTGGGGGGCCCAGCACAGTGGGTACTCACGGCAGACTCAAATGGGACCTCGCCATCCTTGGGGGGCTGCGATCTGTGAAACTGTCGCCACTTTCGAGGCCTGCTGGGGGGCCCAGCACAGTGGGTACTCACGGCAGACTCAAATGGGACCTCGCCATCCCTGGGGGGCTGCGATCTGTGAAACTGTCGCCACTTTCGAGGCCTGCTGGGGGGCCCAGCACAGTGGGCACTCACCGCAGATTCAAATTAGACCTCGCCATCCCTGGGGGGCTGCGATCTGTGAAACTGTCGCCACTTTCGAGGGCTGCTGGGGGGCCCAGCACACTGGGTACTCACCGCAGACTCACATGGGACCTCGCCATCCTTGGGGGGATGCGATCTGTGAAACTGTCGCCACTTTCGAGGGCTGCTGGGGGGCCCAGCACAGTGGGTACTCACGGCAGACGCAAATGAGACCTCGCCAGCCTTGGGGGGCTGCGATCTGTGAAACTGTCGCCACTTTCGAGGCCTGCTGGGGGGCCCAGCGCAGTGGGCACTCACGGCAGACTCAAATGGGACCTCGCCATCCTTGGGGGGCGGCGATATGTGAAACTGTCGCCACTTTCGAGGCCTGCTGGGGGGCCCAGCACAGTGGGTACTCACGGCAGACTCAGATTAGACCTCGCCATCCCTGGGGGGCTGCGATATGTGAAATGTGAAACTGTCGCCACTTTCGAGGCCTGCTGGGGGGGCCCAGCACAGTGGGTACCCACACGCAGATTCAAATGGGACCTCGCCATCCCTGGGGGGCTGCGATCTGTGAAACTGTCGCCACTTTCGAGGCCTGCTTGCGGGGCCCAGCACACTGGGTACTCACCGCAGACTCAAATTCTAGGCGCTTCGCGTATCCCCACCAGCCCGTCCAGAAACGACGCCCAGGCGAGTAGAGGGTCGTCTTGAGGGGCTGTTCGGCGTCTTGGGTGCCTCGGGGGGGGCTCTTTGGGCCGTTTGGGATCCTCTTGGGGGCCTCCTGGGGGCCTTTTGGGGCCATCTTGGGGCCATCTTGGGGCCTCTTGGTGCCTCCTGTGCGCTTATTGGGGCCATCTTGGAGGAAATCGATCAAAGAAGAGGGGAGCTTCAATTAGTGCTGCCCCCTCTGGGTGCCAAAATGGGGCCAAAACCTTAGTAACATCAATGAATTTGGCTTCCTCGGCGAGGCCGTTTTGGACGCTCTGACCGCTCCCCGCCCCCCTTGTCCAGGTCAGTGGGGAGGGGGTAGGGGGAGGGGTAAACCCATCCCCGAAGGGGAAGAAGGAGGGGTGGAAGAGGAAACGCTCTAAACCACCGACGCCCAGAGGGCTGGTGGGATTAGACCTCGCCATCCTTGGGGGGCCGCGATCTGTGAAACTGTCGCCACTTTCGAGGGCTGCTGAGGGGCCCAGCACAGGGGGTACCCACCGCAGACTCAGATTAGACCTCGCCATCCCTGGGGGGCTGCGATCTGTGAAACTGTCGCCACTTTCGAGGGCTGCTGGGGGGCCCAGCACAGTGGGTACTCACCGCGGACTCAAATTAGACCTCGCCATCCCTGGGGGGCTGCGATATGTGAAACTGTCGCCACTTTCGAGGCCTGCTTGCGGGGCCCAGCACAGTGGGTACCCACACGCAGATTCAAATGGGACCTCGCCATCCCTGGGGGGCTGCGATCTGTGAAACTGTCGCCACTTTCGAGGCCTGCTGGGGGGCCCAGCACAGTGACGCCACACGCAGATTCAAATTAGACCTCGCCATCCCTGGGGGGCTGCGATCTGTGAAACTGTCGCCACTTTCGAGGCCTGCTTGCGGGGCCCAGCACAGTGACGCCTCCCAAGTAGCTTACACATCAAGTTGATTGTCCATACAAGTTTCGGCCAACTCTTCGTTTCCATTGATACAACTGGGTTGGGTACGTCACAGGGTAATTTTTCTCTGCGAGATTGAAGGATGCGCGGAAACGAGTCGGCGACTCGGCGCGGGCCCTCAGGTGCATTCAGAGGGGATGTTTCACAAAGGATGGTCTCTGACAGCGGCTCGCACACCTGTGAGGAGGAGGAGGAGGAGGGGAACGAGGAGGTGGAGGAGGAGGAGGAGGAGAAGGACAAGGAGGAGGAGGAGGAGGACAAGGAGGAGGAGGAGGAGGAGGAGGGGAGGAGGAGGAGGAGAGGAGGAGGAGGAGGAGGGAGGAGGGAGGAGGAGGAGGAGGAGGAGGAGGGAGGAGGAGGAGGGGAACGGGAGGTGGAGGAGGAGGAGGAGGAGGAGGAGGAGGAGGAGGAGGGGGAGGGGGGAGGAGGGGGAGGAGGGGGGGGGGAGAGGAGGGGGGGGGAGAAGGAGAAGGAGGAAGGGGGGGGGAGGAGACGGGGAGGACTGGCGTCACACACCTGTCGGACTGCCGAGACGCTTCGCTGCAGTCCAGACGGACGTGGACTCCTCTCGCGTCGCCTTGGCATCGCTCGGACGTGCGTATTCAAGGGCTCCCAGGAGGGCGCGAAGTTATTCGCGCTTCGCGCTTCGCCGTCCTCCTTCCTCCTCCCCCTCCTCCTCGTCCTCCTCTTCTCCCCCTTGGGGGGCGGCGCGAGAGCGCGAAGTTATTCGCGCTTCGCGCAGCGCGAAGCGCGAACTTAGGAGCCCTTGGGGGCGAGGACCATTGAGGAGCATTCTGGCTCATGCGAAAAACACGCACGAGATCGAAGCATGCAACGGGGAATGTGGTCGTTGTTCCCCAAACAGCTTGCGGAACGGGGTGCTGTTGTGATAGAGACTAACTCCGGCCGAGGGAACGCGGAGCAGAGACATCCCTCCGGGACGCCGCGCGAGAGGTGGTCCGGGCCGTTTCGCTTGAGACATCCTCGAAACTCTAAGCCCCGAGGTGCCGTGCGAGAGGTGGTCCGGGCCGTTTCGCCTGAGACATCCTCGAAACTCTGAGCTCTGCGATGCCTTGCGCGAGGTGGTCCGGCCCGTTTCGCCTGAGACATCCTCGAAACTCTGACTTCGGAGATGCCGCGCGAGAGGTGGTCCGGCCCGTTTCGCCTGAGACATCCTCGAATTTCTGAGCTCTGAGATGCCCTGCGCGAGGTTGTCCGGCCCGTCTCGCCTGAGACATCCTTGCAACTCTGAGCTCTGAGATGCCGTGCGCAAGGTGGTCCGGCCTGTTTCGCACAAGACATTCTCGCAACTCTGAGCTCTCAGATGCTGCGCGAAGGTGGTCCAGCCTGGGCGCCCAGAAGACCACATGTTGACATATCCTCCATGGGACCCTGCGAGCCTCAGGAGGCCCCAGAGAGGTCCAGGAGGCCGCAGGACGCCCAGGACAGGCCCCAGGGGTCTCCAGGAGATTCCCAGGAGGCTCCCAGGAGGCCCCGGGAGGCCGCCTATCAGAACGTGTCAAGTTAATACACATCCGGTGTCGATTCGTTGATTCTTCCTGCTCTTGTGCCCCCCCCTCCATTTGGAGAGGCCCAAACGGCCACAGGTTTGATATCCACCCTGGGAGCCCCAAGAGGCTTCAGGAAACCCCAGGTGGAGTTCACGAGGCCACAGGAGGCCCAGGAGGAAGCCCCAGGAGGTCCCCAGGAGGCCCCAGGAGGCCCCCGCAACTCGGAGCTCTGAGACGCCGCGCTCGAGGTGGTCTGGCCCGTTTCGCCTGAGACTTCCTCGCGCCACGTTTCGCCAGAGACATCGTCGCAACTCTGGGGTCCGAGATGCCGCGCGCGAGGTGGTCCAGCCCGTTACGCTGGAGACATCCTCGCAACTCTAGGCTCCGAGATGCCGTTCGGGATGAAGAGGAGGTGGAGGAGGAGGAGGAGGAGGAGGAGGAGGAGGAGGAGGAGGAGATGGAAGGGAGAAGGAGGAGGCGGATGATGTGCATGAGGGAGCAGGCAGGAGGAGGGGGAGGCCCCAGAGAGCTCCAGGAGGCCGCAGGACGCCCAGGACAGGCCCCAGGGGTCCCCAGGAGATTCCTAGGAGGCTCCCAGGAGGCCCCAGGAGGCCGCCTATCAGAACGTGTCAAGTTAATACACATCCGGTGTCGATTCGTTGATTCTTCCTGCTCTTGTGCCCCCCCCTCCATTTGGAGAGGCCCAAACGGCCACAGGTTTGATATCCACCCTGGGAGCCCCAAGAGGCTTCAGGAAACCCCAGGAGGCACAGGAGGCCACAGGAGGCCCAGGAGGAAGCCCCAGGAGGTCCCCAGGAGGCCCCCCCCCCCGCGGAGCTCTGAGACGCCGCGCTCGAGGTGGTCCGGCCCGTTTCGCCTGAGACTTCCTCGCAGCACGTTTGCCCGAGACATCGTCGCAACTCTGGGGTCCGAGATGCCGCGCGCGAGGTGGTCCAGCCCGTTACGCTGGAGACATCCTCGCAACTCTAGGCTCCGAGATGCCGTTCGGGATGAAGAGGAGGTCGAGGAGGAGGAGGAGGAGGAGGAGGAGGAGGAGGAGGAGAAGGAGATGGAAGGGAGAAGGAGGAGGCGGATGATGTGCATGAGGGAGCAAGCAGGAGGAGGGGGAGGAGGAGGAGGAGGAGGAGGGAGAAGGAAGGGAGTTGCAGGAGAGGACCTAACGGGAAGCGAGTGCGATGTGGACTTGTCAAAACGTGTGCGAAAGATTGTCCGGCCCGTTTCGTTTGAGACATCCTTCCAATACTGAGCTCCAAGATGTCGCTCGCGAGGTGGTCCAGCCCGTTTCGATTGAGCCATCCTCGCAATGCGAGGCTCGAAGATGTTGCGCGCGAGATGGTCTGGCCCATTCTGCCTGAGACGTTTCGTAGCACAGGAACTCCAATCACAACCTCTCTCATTCCTTCTCCCGCCTCCCTCTTCCCACTTCCCGCCTGGTTCCTCTTCCTCCCGCCTCCCGCCTCCCGCTGCTGCGCCTCTGCCTCCGCCTCCCCGTCCCCGCCGTCGTCGTTTCTGCCGCCTCAGCATCCGTCATGCGCGCACTGCCTTCCGCCCTCCCCAGACATCCGACATCACGATTTTTCCCCAAACAGCTTGCTGAACGGGGTGCTGTTGTGATAGAAACTAACTCCGGCCGAGGGCAGGCGGAGCAGAGACATCCTCACAAAAAAATTATGGTTTTTGCCGTTTCGCTTGAGACATCCTCACAACTCTCGTTTCTGAGTTGACTGGGATTGGCCGTTTCGCCTGAGACATCCTCGACAAGTTGCGCTCCGGGACGCCGCGCGAGAGGTGGTCCGGGCCGTTTCGCTTGAGACATCCTCGAATTTCTGAGCCCCGAGGTGCCGTGCGAGAGGTGGTCCGGGCCGTTTCGCCTGAGACATCCTCGAAACTCTGAGCTCTGCGATGCCTTGCGCGAGGTGGTCCGGCCCGTTTCGCTTGAGACATCCTCGAAACTCTGACTTTGGAGATGCCGCGCGAGAGGTGGTCCGGCCCGTTTCGCCTGAGACATCTTCGAACATCTGAGCTCTGAGATGCCCTGCGCGAGGTGGTCCGGCCCGTCTCGCCTGAGACATCCTTGCAATTCTGAGCTCTGAGATGCCGTGCGCAAGGTGGTCCGGCTTGTTTCGCACAAGACATTCTCGCAACTCTGAGCTCTCAGATGCTGCGCAAGAGGTGGTCCAGCCTGGGGGCCCAGAAGACCACATGTTACATATCCTCCATGGGACCCTGCGAGCCTCAGGAGGCCCCAGAGAGGTCCAGGATGCCGCAGGACGCCCAGGACAGGCTCCAGGTGTTAGCTATGAACAGTCAGTCCTGTGCACTACCTGCCCGAAGCCTTTCTTTGTGGTGGCTTTGGCTCAAGGGCGGGATATTCATATTTTTATATACGTTTCACGTGGCCAGAGGAGCCACACCTTGCAGCACGGCTAGCGACGCTGTGACAACTGTTTCGTGATACATTCATCGAGTTGGGTGAGAGATATATCGTCGGAACTTCCTGATATTACTGCTGCGCCGATTCCGCCAACATTGTAGCGGAGCCATCGTGGAGACCCACATTGAAGTCGACCGCCGGGTGTGAGACTAATGAGCAGGGAGTGCCGACATGGAGTGGAGACCCACTGACGTTCGAGAGTTATGAGAATGCAGTTCTGTGGTACCGAGCTGGACTGAAGGATAACGAGAGGAACCTCACCGTGGCTCGTCTGTGGACTGCGCTACGAGGTGCAGCTAAGGAGGCAGTGAAAGATATGAGACCGAACGACTTTGTGTCAGGAGGTGTAGAAGCGTTGCTCAAACACCTAAGAGAAGGTCCTCTAGGTAAGATGCCGATCCCAGGCGCGTACCAGAAGATCCGCAACTACGATCAAGTGATTCGCAGGCCCGGTGAGGTGATCGGCGAGTTTGTGATCCGAGAGGACAACCTGTTCAGAGACATGCGGTCGGCCTTGAAGCGACTACGCTCAGACCGACTGCGACGAGAAGCGGCTCAGGCGAGTACGAGAACTGGGCGAACAGCTACGTCGACGGTTAAGGAGCCGACGACCGAGGAGTTCGAAGAGGCCGAGGAGGTCGAGGAAGACGCCGAGGCCGGGGACGCAACAGAGAAGAAGTCTGCGATGTCGGCCAAGTCAGGAGTTTCTATGGCCAAGTCGGAGACCGACGCGAGCTTCTTCGAGGCAGAGCTTCGTGGGTATAGGCTCTTGCACAATGCTCGCCTGAGTAGAGAAGAGCGCCAGATGATCCTGGCAGGCGCTCAGAACGACACCCGATATGAGTCCATCGTCACACAGCTTCGCGCGTCGTGGGATGATCGAGACCTCCGAGACCGCGACAAACCAGCTCAGCAGCAGGGTCGGGGCTTCAGAGGCAGAGTTTTCGCCTTCGAGAGCGTGGAGGAGATGGACGACATGTGCGCGGCGATCCGCGGTGAAGAATCATCGTGGACAGTCGACTGGAGCTATGATGAGAACGAAGATGTCTGGCGGTGTGCTTTCTACGCGGACGAGGGGGATCAGACGACATGGGCCACCAGCTCGTGGGACTGGTCCAACAACGACGCTGGATTGAACACTTCGCCAGACCAGTGGGGCCAGGCAACAGCAGCTACCTGGACACCGGATTTGACTACGCACGCGACGGACGACTCGTACTTGGACGAGCAGGTGAACGCGGCCGAGATCCTTGCTGCCGAAGCTAATCGGACGCTTTCCGAGGCCAGGAGTGCAGCGGCAGAGGCGCGGAAGAACAGGGGGTTCTGTCCGCAGAAGGGCTCCGGCAAAGACGGCAAGAAGGGCGGCTACCAAGTGAAGGGATCATCGGCAGGACCTCCAGGACGCGGATGCCTGATCTGTGGTCGGCCGGACCGCTACTGGAGGCAGTGTCCCGACCGCTACTCCAGCAAGGGTAAGAGCTTCGCCAAGGGCGGGTCCAAGGGCAAGAGCAAGAAGGGCAAGGTGCACTACATCGGGGGCATCTTTTGCACGGACATGATCCTGTCCCTTTCGTGCCCGTCGTCAACGGAGATTGTCCTTGACTGCGAAGCTACGACGACAGCTGGGGGTGGCGACGCCGTCGGGAAGTTGGTTTCGGCTGTCACCAAGAAGTTCCCGGACGCGAAGATCGAGGTGGATGCATCCGACAGGCCCTGGTTCAAGTTCGCGAATGGCCAGTGGGGCCAGGCGCTGTCCAAGGCGTGGCTCTTTGCGCCCATCGGCCGGCTGGGCATCTACTTACTGGGCGCTGATGAGGTGCCGGTGCTCGCAGGAGTTGACTGGCTGGATCAGCACGACGTCTCCTTTCGCAGGAATGAGCTGGAGATCTACCTCAGCGATGACAAGACCACGAAGGTTCAGCTCCGGAAGGGCAAGGGCGGCCACCGCTTGCTGGACGTCCTGAGTTCGGCCGGCAGCTAGGGAAAGCGCACCGGAGTTCCGTTCTCCCCGGGACTCACAGGTGACCACAGAAAAGAGGGAGTACAGTATCAGGGTATCGGCGAGGGTGGTCTGATGATAGGCGTACGATTACAATTGCAGAATGTCAAACATCAAAGGTTGGAAACGGGTTGCGCTCTACCATGCCATGAAATTAATATGGTAAACCATGTGACGGGATACAGTCCAGAATCAGATGAATCAGAACTCGGCCGATATGTTCGGGAAGACTGGTTTTCGAGAGTATTTAGAACCTTCGAACGCCCTGGCGATGCTCGACGTTGTGGGATGTGCTGGCGTAGGACGACGTGTTTACACAGTTCAGTGGTTATTGGCGACGGTTTTGGGACGATTGCAACCCCTGGGAGGTGGCTTTGTCGCCCACTGCCGGACGGGGTCAGTGCGGTTCGTGCCGAAATTTGGTTTCGTCCAACGCCGACTGCACCATTGGAATTTCGGCTCCAGGGTATTCGAGATCAGCTCGGTGCTTTTCAATCCTCCATGTTTCGCCCTGATGGGCGACAAGAGGCTCTACCCCGATCTACCACGCGCGGCGGCAGAGCAGACGGACTGGTCTCTGAGCAAGGGGGCCGATCCGAGGGATCCTCGCGTGACCAGCTGGCCGTGCCAGGGGACCCACACCGTGTCGAGCTACACCAGCAACCGCTTCGGAGTGTGGCTGACGTGCGAGAGGTGCGCTTTCAGGCTGGACTACGCTCCGAAGAAAGGGTGCAGCGGCAAGTACCGCAAGGAGCCGAAGACGGCCTCGGTGACGGTGGCCCTTCGCCGGCTACAGGAATCGGGAGACACTCCGACGGCCGCGAGGGTCGAGGCGCACATGAAGGCAATCGAGGCGGAGCGCATCATCGAGACGGGGCACTACATCAAGAGCGATCCGGACAAGGAGGGCCACTGGACAGCCCGCAAGACCAAGACCGAGGGCGTCAAGATCGAGATCAAAACCGATCCAGGGAGACCACCGGCGGCAACCAGACCATCGACAGGAGCGCCGACTGCGGCGCGCACCGTGCGCGCGGTCGGAGCGGACCCAAGCTCTGCGGCATCGGATTCAACACCCCGCAGCAGCACGTGGGACGTGGTCTCGAGCGCCGCGGCGGACCCGGACGAGACGCCCGCGCCCGCGACCAAGCAGAAGGACCTCCCCATCAAGTGGGCAGTCCTGGTCCGGGAGTCAGGCGCCTGAAGGCGAAGCCGGAGGTGGAGCAGGAGGACTTCGCGGCGATGCCGGTGCGGGGGGACATGGGGGATTTCCCCATGAAGTGAAGCGAGTTTCAATCAAGCAGCGCCGCGCGATCCAGAGCGGCATGACGGCACTGAGCACGCTCGTGAATGGTATGATGCTGGGCCTTGTGCAGACAGGTTCGGCAATGCGAGTGGACTTTGCCGAAGTCGCGTGTTCTCCAACTTCGAGGTTGACAGCCGGTCTGTTGAGTGAAGTTTTCAATTGTCAGCGCATCAACCTGGAGCAGGGCTACGACCTCCACAAGAAGGACGACACTAGTCGTGCCAAGGAATGGTTCAATACGACGTGTCCTCGCAAGGCGTGGTTTTCGACACCATGCACCTACTTCTCGTTGATGCAGAATCTTACCCCCGAACACAAACGACGACCTGGCAACTGGGAGAATTTTCTACGATCGTGACTTCGGGCCCGCGCTATGAATGGACACTGTGTGGATATGGCCTTGGAGACTCTACGACGCGATGGTGATATCTACTGGGAGTGGCCGCACAAGTGCAGTGGCTGGTCTACAACGGAGCTCAACCAGCTCAGGCGCGAGGCGGAGAAGATCATCGGGCGATCTCTCCGCATGGTCAGAGCCGACGCGTGCCAGGTCGGCATGCGCGATGATAATGGCGTGCTCAGGAGCAAGTCTCGGGGCCCTCACCAGCGACGAGAATTTTACGCAGTGGGTGGCACTACGCTGTACAAAGGATCACCCTCACAGCACGCTCGAGGGTCACGACGCCGTGGCGGCGTCGGCCTACTATCCAGATCCGATGATTCGGAGATTGGTCAAGGGTTTCGCGAAGGACCTGCGTGGTCAGGATTTCGCGGGGGACTTCTGGGCCATGAGCGCGCTGCAGGATTACGAGGAGCAGTTGTACGGCATCGAGTCGGGCATAGATACGCATTTGAAGAAGATGCCGGAGGACAACGTCACGCTCGACAAAGTCAAATCCTGGCTGATGGACCTCCACATTCTTGGCGGACATATGTCCAAAACCAACATGAAGGCGATGCTCCAGAGACGCGGGTGTCCAAGTTGGCAGCAGGCGCTCGTGGGCGAGCTGATCTGCGATGCCTGCACCGAGACCCAGGACACGCAGCACCAGGCCGCGGCGTCACTCTCTATGCCACCAAAGCTGTGGCAGACGGTGAAGCTGGACTGCTTCGAGCTGGAGGTGCACCACAGGAAGCTGTTCGCGGTGCTCTACATGGACGCGGCCTGCAAGTTGGCAGTTCGCAGTGTTTTCAAGAAGTGGATCTGCGGGTAAGAAGGCGTATTTCGAGCCGTCTGGCGCCCAGGTGCTGTCGGCGTTCCTGGAGGACTGGTGGCAGCACAAGCCGCAGTGTCAGTTCTTGATTTCGGACCCGGGCGGCGGTTTCGTGAGCAACCAGTTGCGCGAGTGGTGTGGCGAGCATCATCCAGAGCCCGGGCGAGTTCCATGGTCTTACGGCTGACTTGGAGGTTCTTATCAGACAGATCAAGAATACCGCCCAACGCATCTCCTTAGACGAGCCGACGCTATCGTTGGCCGACTGTGCGTCGCTGGCCTGCGCCGCTCAAAACAACCAGCAAAAGGCGTCGGGCTGCGCACCAGCCCAGTGGGCGCACGGTACTAACCACCAGGGCTACCAGTTCGCAGAGGAGGCTGGTCGCCTGGATGGAGACGGCTTGGCGCACACCGAACTTCATCGTCCTTTGGCAGAGCGGGTCTACCTGGAGGAGCAGGCTCGCTCAGTGGCGACTCGGCTTCGGCACTCCATGAGGCAGAAGCTTCTCTCGATCAAGATCGGCGACTGGATCATGTACTACCGCCGTGGCAAGAACACTGGATCTCGAGGATCGCGGTTTGGACCTGCGAGAGTTCTGGCCATCGAGCCGAAGGTCAACCTCCAGCGTGAACGTGCCGACGAGTCCGCTTCGATCGAGGACGAGATTTCGGCGGTGTGGATCGCGCATGGCACGAGACTTATTCGGCGTCATCCGACACAGCTGAGGTCGAGCAGCCAGCGCGAGGTAGTCGTGGCTTCGCTCAAGGGCAACATAGACAAGGACTCGCCGACCAACGCTTCCAATGTCTTTCAAGGTGCTGGGCGCGGTGAGTTTACCGATTTGGTAGGCGACCTACCTTCGGAGCGCGAGATTGCCGAGAGCCTTGCAGACCTACCAGAGCAACCAGGACCAGGTGAAGATTTTCTCCATGGAGATCGGCGTGAATCTCATGACGGGGCTCAGGCTGGAGACGACGGTGCAAACTTACATCCAGTTCCTCGAGAGGTTCCCCCAGATCTGTCTCGAGTACCTGTCCCAGAGGATGAGGATGGAACAGGCCGAGATCTTCACAAAGGGGACCAAGTCAAGAGTAATCAGGATTGGAAGCCGATCAGGCGGGTCCGGTCGAAGCACAAGGCATCTCCCTACGACGCGTCTTATGGGCCAGAAGCGACGTCGGCGGCACCCGAGGACATCACCAGCGGCCCTGCAGGTGCTCTGATTGGCGACGAAGCCTCGGTAGTTCCCCGAGAGGGTAGCCCGGCAGAGCCTTTTGGGGTGGGACCCGACTCTGCGGACGGGCCGGTCGCAGAGGGTTTCGCGGGAAACCAGGATCCTGCAGGGGGGGGGCCCACTAGTGAAGCAGACGAACGTGACTTAAGGGATCCAGAGGCCAAGCGCATCAAGCTCGGTGAGATGGATCTCATGACGCGCGACTTCGTGGACGAGGTCAAGTACCTGGATTCTTGGGACAATCTCCACAATCAGTCCGCGGTCTACCTGAAGGACACGACCATCGAGCGTGAAGTTATCGAGGTCGCGACCGATTTCATTCACATTGGAGCTTCCCTTCAAGACTTTACGGCCTGGCTCTCCAAGAGGCTTGGCGACGGCAAGGCGACAGAGGTCACCTATTCCAAGTTGGCGCCAGGGCAGCAGCTCGAGTTTGACGAGGCGATGTGCAAGGAGATCAGCCAGGACATTGCGACCAAGGTCTTGAAGCGGATCGTCCAGGAGGAGCTCACTGAGATCGACGAGTCGCGATTGCTCAAGATGCGCTGGGTCCTCACCTGCAAGTACCAGGAGGGTGGCGCACGCATGCCGAAGGCTCGGCTAGTCATTCTGGGCTACCAGCACCCGAGTCTGACGGAGCTCGCTACGGCGGCGCCTACGCCGGGGAAGCTGGCTCGCAACATGCTGTTCCAGGTGCGTGCGCAGCACAAGTTCAAGCTCAAGCTCGGCGACGTCAGCTCAGCTTTGCTCCAGACCGACGCGAGCGAGGAGTTCGAGAGTCTGAATGTGAAGGTTATTGCGGAAGTGGCTCATGCTTTTCCTGATGAGCTTGGGCGTCCTTCGCAGATCTTGAAGATGGTCAAGTCTTTCTGTGGATTGACAACAGCTCCGAGAGCATGGTGGCTTGACATCGCGCGCAAACTTCGCGGCCGAGGTTGGCGACAACTACGTGCCGACCAATCCGCGTGGATCTTGCTGGACTCCAATAACCAGCTGAAGGGTATCATTGGCGTCCACGTGGATGACTTCATCATCGGCGGCGACGAGACGTCGAAGTTGTACGGGGACGCGGAGAAGGCCATCAGGGACCTCTACCGATGGGGAGCATGGACTTCCGGCCGTGCCGAATTCAGTGGACTACGCGCTCGCCAGTTCAAGGATTTTTCGATCACGTTGGACCTCTACGACTACACAACAAATTCACCACGGAGGCCGAGATCGACGCTGATCGTAAGAAGCAGGCTCATCTACCACTCGAGCCGAAAGAGATTTCACTCCGTCGTGGAGTACTGGGCACAGCCAGTTGGAGGGCACAACAAGTGTCTCCACAGTATGCGGTGGATGTTGGGCTGGCCTTGTCTCAAGTCAACAACGCCTAGATCAGTGACATGGCGAACGCCAACAAGCTTGTCAAGGATATGCGTAAATCAGCCTCGCAGGTGATCAAGTTTCACCAGTTCGAGAACTACGATTGGCACGAGTTATGGATGGTGCAGTGGGACGATGCTAGTGACAAGCTCAGGCCCGACGGCAGCAAGACTGGCGGGCTGGTGACAGGCCTCTCGACTCCGGACTTTGCGAATGGCAGCATGGCAAATGTTTCGATACTTGGATGGAGATCTTTCAAGCTACCTCGTAAGATTTCGGGTTCCAACAACAACGAGACGCAGTCGACCGCGTTCGCTGACGAGATGCTGTGGTTATCCAGATTGATGCGGGCAGAGTTACATGGAGTCGAGCCGACTCGTTGGAAGTTGGACGACACAGTCAAGATCGTGCCAGGCATGCTCATCACAGATTCACGCGGCATGTACGATGCGATTTTGAAGTCAGAGTCTCCTCAGTTGGGCATGCGCAGTTTCAGATCAGGTGGGGAGGCCAGGGGCATTAAGGAACAGATTTTGCGCACTGGCGTTTCTTTTAGATGGGTGAATGGTTTGGCTATGTTAGCAGATAGTTTGACGAAGCCGGGATATCCGGCTCGGCATGTGATGGAAGAGTTTTTGACTACACAGCGCTGGAAGTGTATTTTTGACGAGATGTTCCAAAGTGGACGTCGGAGGCAGCGCGATGGCAAGGGCGCTTTCGCAGACGCGCCCGAGGAGGCCGCCATTGGAGGCGAGGGAGGTTTTTTAGATCCCTTGGAGTCTTCGTGTGACGATTCTTGTTTTTCTGAGTCGACTCGCAGTCTCATGCGGTCTCGATGCGTGTAGCTTCAGGACTGAGAAGAGTAGAACCAGTGTTAGCTATGAACAGTCAGTCCTGTGCACTACCTGCCCGAAGCCCTTCTTTGTGGTGGCTTTGGCTCAAGGGCGGGATATTCATACTTTTACATTCGTTTCACGTGGCCAGAGGAGCCACACCTTGCAGCACGGCTAGCGACGCTGTGACAACTGTTTCGTTATACATTCATCGAGTTGGGTGGGAGATATATCGTCGGAATTTCCTGATATTACTGCTGCGCCGACTCCGCCAACACCAGGGGCCCCCTGGAGATTCCCAGGAGGCTCCCAGGAGGCCACAGGAGGCCCTCAATCAGAACGTGTCAAATTAAAACACATCCGGTGTCGATTCGTTGATTTTTCCTGCTCTTGTGCCCCCCCCTCCATTTTGGGCGGCCCAAGCGGCCACAGGTTAGATATCCCCCCTGGGAGCCCCAAGATACTGCAGGAAACCTCAGGTGCAGTTCAGGAGGCCACAGGAGGCCCAGGAGGAAGCTCCAGGAGGTCCCCAGGAGGCACCAGGAGGCCGCAGGACGCCCAGGACAGGCCCCAGGGGTCTCCAGGAGATTCCCAGGAGGCTCACAGGAGGCCCCAGGAGACCACCTATCAGAACGTGTCAAGTTGATGCACATTCGGTGTCGATTCGGTGATTTTTCCTGCTCTTGTGACCCACCCCTGTATTTTGAGGGGCCCAAGCGGCCACAGCTTAGATATCCCCCCTGGGAGCCCCAAGACGCTTCAGGAAACCCCAGGTGGAGTTCACGAGGCCACAGGAGGCCCAGGAGGAAGCTCCAGGAGGTCCCCAGGAGGCCCCAGGAGGCACCAGGAGGCCCCCGCAACTCGGAGCTCTGAGACGCCGCGCTCGAGGTGGTCCGGCCCGTTTCGCCTGAGACTTCCTCGCACCACGTTTCGCCCGAGACATCGTCGCAACTCTGGGGTTCGAGATGCCGCGCGCGAGGTGGTCCAGCCCGTTACGCTGGAGACATCCTCGCAACTCTAGGCTCCGAGATGCCGTTCGGGATGAAGAGGAGGAGGAGGAGGAGGAGGAGGAGGAGAGGGAGGAGAAGATGGAAGGGAGAAGGAGGAGGCGGATGATGTGCATGAGGGAGCAGGCAGGAGGAGGGGGAGGCCCCAGAGAGCTTCAGGAGGCCGCAGGACGCCCAGGACAGGCCCCGCAGGAGATTCCCAGGAGGCTCCCAGGAGGCCCCAGGAGGCCCTCTATCAGAACGTGTCAAGTTAATACACATCTGGTGTCGATTCGTTGATTTTTCCTGCTCTTGTGCCCCCCCCTCCATTTTGGAGGGGCCCAAGCGGCCACAGGTTAGATATCCCCCCTGGGAGCCCCAAGATGCTTCAGGAAACCTCAGGTGGAGTTCAGGAGGCCACAGGAGGCCCAGGAGGAAGCTCCAGGAGGTCCCCAGGAGGCACCAGGAGGCCGCAGGACGCCCAGGACAGGCCCCAGGGGTCTCCAGGAGATTCCCAGGAGGCTCACAGGAGGCCCCCTATCAGAACGTGTCAAGTTAATTCACATCCGGTGTCAATTCGTTGATTTTTCCTGCTCTTGTGGCCCCCCCCCTGTATTTTGAGGGGCCCAAGCGGCCACAGCTTAGATATCCCCCCTGGGAGCCCCAAGACGCTTCAGGAAACCCCAGGTGGAGTTCAGGAGGCCACAGGAGGCCCAGGAGGAAGCTCCAGGAGGTCCCCAGGAGGCCCCAGGAGGCACCAGGAGGCCCCCGCAACTCGGAGCTCTGAGACGCCGCGCTCGAGGTGGTCCGGCCCGTTTCGCCTGAGACTTCCTCGCACCACGAGACATCGTCGCAACTCTGGGGTCCCGAGACATCGTCGCAACTCTGGGGTTCGAGATGTGGTCCAGCCCGTTACGCTGGAGACATCCTCGCAACTCTAGGCTCCGAGATGCCTTTCGGGATGAATAGGAGGTGGACGAGGAGGAGGAGGAGGAGGAGGAGGCATGTTTTAACATGCCATGCCAGCCCGCACTGGACGGGCACGCAATCGACCTTGGAAACCGCAGTGGGTCTAAAAACCCTGTTTGGGGATACTGCACTCCGGCTATAATTTTGATTCGTTGGTTTGCCGATCGGCGCGGGCCCTCGCAGCACCCCCCTCCCCCCACCCTGGAGTGGATCTTGACTGTTTCTTAGGCGCCTGTTTCGAGCGGGCGGAGCCTCCCCCATAGGACGCATTGTCGCAAACAGCCGCGCTGAGCAGAGGTCCGGAGCCAGACCATCCCCCCCTCCCCCTTCGCCCAATGTCGAGGCGCCGAGTAATAAAAAAAAAAACGCTCACATGCACGTCCGAGCGATGGCGAGTCGCGGGGTGCACGTCCGGAGCCCGTGAGGGCGTGGCCTGCCTTGCTCGACTGCTCGCCTGCCGCTCTGCTCTGCCGCGCCGCTTCCTCCGCCCCAGGGGGGGGGGGGCTGGCAGCACCGCGGGCGGCAGCCACGCCCCCCCCCCCCGCAGGGGGGGCTCGCTTCGACTCCTCCGATTCGACTCGATCCGACTTCGATGGCCTCCGATTCCGACTCGATTTGAACAAAGGATTGCAAAAAGGATTGCAAAAAACCCGAAGGATTGCAAAAAACCTTCGTTCAAGGGTTTTTTGCAATCCTTCGTTCAAGGGTTTTTTGCAATCCTTCGATCTGGCCTGGGGTTCCGATTTGGGCTCCGGCTCCGGTGGCCTCCGATTCCGATTCGATCCGATGTGGGATTCCGATGTGGGTTCCGATCCGCTGTCGGAGGCATACTGGCCTGCCGACTCCCGCCGATTCGACACCCCCCGCGACTCGGCTGCCGATTTCCGCCGATCTGATGGACGTCGATCGCCGATCCGACTTATCTCAGAGCGTGAATTACCTACCCCGCTTTCGCTTCCAGGCAAAACCAAGTCATACCATGCGCCTCCCCGTCGAGTGGCCTGACCAGTGCGTGCCGTAGTTTGGCATCGCTTGGTAGCTCTTGGAAGCGAGGGTGGTCAAAAGCGAGGTAGGTTCGTTTGCCCCCTATTATCGACTCGGTTCTAGGCTCTCCTGCAGCACCGGGACGGCTGTGGGAACGCATGTCCGTGAGCCTTCGCCGCATGTCAGCGCGGGAGGTGCGCGCAGCGCCGCCTGACCAGAGCATCGACGCCGCGAGGCCCCACAGGATGCCCCAAGAGGCCGCAGGATGGCCCCAAGATAGCCCCAAGAGGCTCCCCAAGAGGCCCCCAGGAGGCCCCCCAAGAGACCCCCAAGAGGCCCCAAGAGACCCCCCAGAGGCACCCAAGGGGCAAAGATGGCCCCAGGAAGCGCCCAGGAGGCCCCCAAAGGCCCCACGATGGCCCCAAGAGGCCCCAAGAGGCCCCCAGGAGGCCCCAATTGCCAGTTCGTCTGCGGCTGCATCTGTCCCAAAAATCCCTACAGACTCGGCGAGCTGCTTCGCCAACTGGTCCTGCCTGGCCCCAGGGACGAGCGCCGCGCCGTCCCCCTTCGGCGGCGCAGCGCCGGAAGTGCAGAACCTCTTCACAATCTGCGCCCCCTCCCGATGGGGGCACCCATGCATGCTATGGGCACTACGGGGCCTGAGGGTCCACGCGGGGGCCATGATAGCCCCCATCATCCCTGACCAAACCAGACCAGACAGGCAGCTTTGATTCTCGGGGGGCCGGGCAGAGCTAGGCTAAGCCAATGTATTTGTTCCGTGCACGTGGCAAGCCCCTCTGCCCCGCTCCCCGCCTTCACGTGGCTGCCTATGCCCAGGACGCCCTTGTAGACGTTCACGCGCTTGTCCGCCCCCGTGTACCGCATGATCAAGCTATGCCCGCTCCCGCAGATGGAACAGCAGTTGGCCAAGTGCTCCCGGGCTTGAAGCCTCATTGCCTCTGCGATCGCGCACTGCAAACGAATGACCTTCTTGCGACCCTTGCCCTCCTTGGCGAGAGTCAGCTCTACTTGCCGGAAGGATCCGCCTTGGCGGCGCAGCTCTAGCACTGTGTCGAAATCAGCTCGATTCAGCCTGGGCGTTTGTGATGGCGCGGGCAATCCAATCCAATGGCATTGGCGCAAGCAGAAACATGTTGTGGCCTGGAGGCGTGCCGAAGCAAATTACAAACTTGAAGCTCTGCACCATGTGGGTCCACCTCGCACTGGCCGTACACCGCGCTGAACTTGGCTGCTTGACACGTCCGACACCCTCAATCCATGAAGGTTGCAGCGTACGATGGATGCTCGGGAACGCAAGCAGAGAGGGGCCACGCAAAGCAGAGATAGAGAGCGAGAGAGACATGCAGAGAGATTGGGAGAGAGAGAGAGAGAGGGAGAAAGCAATAATCACCAGGTCAACGACACCACGCGCGCGAACGAACGCAATACTCACGAGATCAAGCCACGCCGAAACCCGTTGCTTTGCAAAGCTCGAACAACACGGGGCGGGGTGCACGCGGATGCTCCATGCGAGAGCCTCTTAATTGAGCATCCCACTCCAACTAACGTACACCCAGACCACTTGCCGATAAGCCATCCGACATCGCGACTTGCAGCCCATGTGGTCCCAAGCCGGATGAATGTGCACGTTCCGCAATCTCGCTCGCACACGCCGATAGATGGTCTGACTCGACCTTGTGCAAGTGGATGCGCTTCCCGAGAAGTATAGGGCAAAAATTTGGTCGGGTGAACGGCTCAAATCCTGAGCCGACAGCTTGAACAGACGCATGCTTGGCCGCGACCTCGAGTTTGACCCGCTCGTGTTTCACCTGCTCCCTTGGTCATTGTTTCACTCTCGATTCTAGCTTCACCCCCCGCACAGGAGAAAGAGGAACCTCACAATCCAGGTTCATTCGCGAATTAATTCACGCGCGCGCTGGAACCAAAACGGCGATGGAACGACGAGGGTTTGCCCAGAGGAGATCTAGAGAACATTTGCCTATGGGAGTTCAGCCTGACACATCCTCGGCGTCAATGAGTTCACATCTGAACGTGTCTGGCGATTACAGAAATGGGGGCGTCTCCCTGTCACAGCGAAATTGTTGCTTGAATGACAGGTTCATGGGACTTACGCGGGCCTCCGAGAGAATTCCCGAAGGGGGGGTGCTAAAGTGAGGTGGAGTAAGTTAGGACAGAATTGAGGCGCATGCTGATAGACCCAGCTCGAACAATATGGGTCCACGGGATGGGGGGGGCATTAGCTCCAGCTTTGGATCTCCTGGTTCCATGCGGTGATGACGCTAATGCTGATGGTGATGATGATGGGTGATGGTGGTGGTGATGATACTGGTGATGCTGATTCTGATGGCGATGAGGATGATGATGATGATGGTAATGGTGATAATGATGATGATGATGATGATGATGATGATGATGTGAGTGCCAGTTCTGAGGACGTCTGCTCTGATGTCTTCGCATGGTGGACGACCTGGCGTCTGCTCGGCCGCTGGCCCCCATTGGTCTACTCCGCGCAAGCCCGCCACATCATGACAGGAAGCTCTCAACGCTCGGCGGTCGCCAGTGCTATTTGTTATGATTGGGCGGGAACAGCGCCGCTACGATAGGTCCGATGCGTTTTCAAACCGCGAGGCTGGCACTAAATGGCGCGACCAGCCTGGTGAAGAAGCGGTTGGCCTGCCACGAAGTTCATCGTGCCTCAACTCGCAAAACGCGAAACTCAGCCTGTCACGACGTCGAGGGCAGCGCGTCATGGCGCGGGCAGCCCCGCACGGTCAGCGCGGCCGAATGTCGACCCCGGGCCAGCCGCCGGCCAAAAATGCACCAAGGTCTCCACACGCGCCCACGCGGCTGACCTGGGCCGCCAGCGCGGCATTCAAATCCGACGCTGCCGAGGCCGAAGAAGGCGCCAATGTCGGCGCCGTCGCGCTGGACGCGTCGGCGGCCTTCGGCGACGCCAAGCTGGCGATCCACGCCGACGGCGGCGGCGTCACCAGTGCTGGTGAAGCCGCCGCTTCGGCCTCTGGCGGAGGCTGGATCGCCTTGGCCTTCGGCGAAGGCTGCATCAGCGCGGCTGTCGACGGAGGCTGCGTCGCCCTGGCCGCCGGCGGAGGCGGCGGCGCCGCCTTGGCTGGAGGCTGCGCCTTGGCCATCGGCGGAGGCGCCAGCGCCGCGCGGGCCCCGGTGTTCGCCGCCTTCGCCTGCTGCGCCGCCACCTGCGCCGCCGCCTTGGCCCGCGCACCCCGCGGCGCCGCCGCGCGCGGCCCGCGGCCGGGCCGCGCGCCGCCAGAGGGGTTCGAGGCGTGGCAGCACTGATTGTTTTTCCTCCTCCTTCATCTTGCCTGGTCCTCTTCCCTGCACCCCCCCCCCCCCCTCCTCCCGCGCCCCCCTCCTTCGCCTCTCCTCGCCCGCCCCCCCCCCCGCGCCCTATCCCCCTAACTTCTGAACCTCCTAACCTCCTACACTCCGACCTTGCCCCTCCTGCAGCGGTCGGTCGGCGGGCCGCCGCGCTGCTCGATCAAGCGGCGCGCGCGGCAGCCGCCGCCCCCCCGGAGCCGCGAGCCGCAAGTCGCGCAGAACAGCGCGTCGCGGCGCGCGCGGAGGACGCGCGCGCCCACGCGCGACGCATGGCGCGCGCGGAGCAGCCCATGGCCACGCGGCGCGACCCAGTCGCCAGACGACAGTTGTTAGCGACGAGGCGACATCATCTGCCCGGCGCTCTCGCGCGTCGCGCGTCGTTGGGGGCTGCGCCATCGGTCAGCCATCCCCCCCAGGATGTTGGCGCGATTCGTTCGAACGAAAATATTGAGCCAAAAACGGATGCGGATGATGATGCTGCGATTGTTGGTGGCGGGGGCACCGGGCCCTTCCGGGGGCCCGAACTGGGCCTTTCCAGGGGGCCCGAACTGAACGATTTGAAACTTCGTGCCGGAAGCGGGGGGCGATGACGACAATGGTGATGTTGGGAGATGTTGGTGACGATGAGAGTGAATGACGATGTCGACGGATGATGTTGCTGGCGATGATGATGAGCATGATGGTGCTGATGCTGGTGATGATGATGACGGCGATGATGACGAGCGGCGGTGACGATGACGGCGACGGTCGCCCACGCGGGCGACATGCGCCCAAGTTGACCCCCCGGAGGGTCCAATCTGACAAGTTGTTCGAGCTGCGTCCAGCTGACATGGCGGCCGCAATGTGAATGATGTTCCTCGCTGCGATATTCATCATTGGGGCCCTTTCCCTATTCCTCGTTTTTCCTCTACTTCCCCCCCCCTCCTCCTCTCCCCCCCACCCCCCCACCCCTGGTCCTCGAGGAGGAGAAGAGAGGAAGGGGGCGAGTTTGCAAAGAGGCGACAGGCGCCAGACCCCGAAGGACCCAAGACTGGCCAGGCCAATCGTTCAATCCTGTTCAAGCACCACGACGCCTGCAACGCGCGCGCCAAGTCGATTGCGAACGGGCGGCAGCAGCGAGGGGGCACGCCACGCGGCGCCACGATGCAGTCGAAGCGCCGC
>CAUYUJ010001417.1:62500-101444 GCA_963575745.1 Prorocentrum cordatum
GAAGCCAAACGCATTGCAATGTATTTTGTAAATTTATGCAAAAGAGGAGGCCCACAAACGCCGTAACAACCTTGGACCAGTGGATCATGTGGGCATGTGTGTTCTGTCCCGCGATTTCTCCCCCAGGGCCTGCCTCGCCCCCCCCTTCCTCTGCGTCAGATCCCCGTCGGCAGAGGAAGAAGAGAGGCGCTGGGAAAGGTGGGGCATGGGCATCACCGCGCGCAGCCACATCGGCGAAAACACGCATGCACCACGAGACGCAGAGAAGAAAGATAGGCCGAATACTACGCGCTCAATCAATGACTTTGCCGATGTTCAGGGGCGCGGGAATGTCCGCGCGCTTGATACCACACATATATATATATATATATATATATACATGTATATGTATATATGTGTATGCATCACATCGTACGCGTTACCATGACATACATACGACGTATTTCTGTAACCCCCCACTTTTGCGCGCTGTTACCTCATAGGTCTTGCGACGATCGATTTACATGGATGATGTTACACGCGCGCGCAACATTGCCCCGCGCATTCACATGGCACCGGACATCGCAGCGGAAGACCGTCGCGCACACCGCACACACCACCACACCGCACACAGCACCCCACCGGACACTCCACCACGCACCTCGCGCGCCATCCCTGCACATACCACATCGCGCACCACCGCAATACTGCCACCCCACCGCCGCTCTCCACCAGCGCCGCTAAGAGTATTGATTGAGGAATTACCAGGCCATCAGCCCCCGGACAACCCTAGTAGTGGTAGCAGCATGAGGGGCAATGTTTGTCGGGGTAACTGTAGGGGGAGAAGTGGAGCAGCATCCGTAGCATGAGCAAGAGCAGTTGGAGTGCCGTGATGGCGCGGGTCAGGATGATGCGGGCGAGGATTTAGCGCGCGCGGGGGGCGGGGGGGATGTCGGTCAGACGCTTCCCCTGATTGCACGGCCTCGGCGACGCTCATCTTTTTCAGCGGTATTCACTCGAACCCCTTGTGAGTATCCAATCGGGGTCGTGGGGTCCAACCCAAGGCAAACATGCGAGTTTACTTCTTAGGGACTTGGTGGATGTTGATTTTCGGGGGCCCTCGCGTCTTGAAAAGTCGCGTGGCCATCTATGGCCACGTGGAGGCAGTCTTCGGCCGCCTTGATGCGCCCTGGGCCACGTCGAGGCCAGCGGAGGCCGTCTGGGAATACAGTTGGACCAGGTGACCACGCCTGCGACTCCGGCCGGACCACCCCGCGCAATTGTTAAGGGCGCCTTCGAGGGCGCGAAGTTATTCGCGCTTCGCGGTTCGGCTCCGCTTCCTCCTCTTCCTCCTCTTCTCCACTGGGGGGCGGCGCGAGAGCGCGAAGTTATTCGCACTTCGCGCTTCGCGCAGCGCGAAGCGCGAAGTTAGGGGCCCTTGTTGTCTGTCCGGACCAGATTCTGGGGAATGGGGCGCGGGCATCATTCAAGGGGTCGGCGGATCATCGAGGACGCCGGCGGCGCATCACCGGCCGCCCCCTGGGAGTTTGTCGAAGTGGTGCGCAGCATCGAACGTCGTGACGCGGTGCATGTGCCATGTACGGCTTCAGACGTGCCAGGAACCCACCAAGATGGCCGAAGTTGGCTCGAAGCTGGCCCGAGACGGCCCAAAAAGCCCCAAAGATCGCCCAAAGCTTGCCCAAGAGGCCTCCAAGACGGCCAAGATGACCTTCAAGATACCCACGTGTTCCCCGAAGGCTTTCCAAACCGATTCGGGGAACACGTGGTCCGATAGCTCGGCAGGTCTGGCCTCAACGTTCGGCCACATAGGCGCTTCCAAAAAGGCAGGGGGCGGCGGTGATTCGCCGTAGGCGTCCCCTGCCTTTTTGGAAGCGCCTATGTGGCCGAACGTTGAGGCCAGACCTGCCAAGCTATCGGACCACGTGTTCCCCGAATCGGTTTGGAAAGCCTTCGGGGAACACGTGGGCATCTTGAAGGTCATCTTGGCCGTCTTGGAGGCCTCTTGGGCAAGCTTTGGGCGATCTTTGGGGCTTTTTGGGCCGTCTCGGGCCAGCTTCGAGCCAACTTCGGCCATCTTGGTGGGTTCCTGGCACGTCTGAAGCCGTCGGAAGCCGTTTGGGGGGCCTCTATGGGCCGACTTGGGGCCCGCTTGGAATGCTCCAGGGCCGTCTTGGAGGCCATCTTGGGCGTCTGGGAGGCCATCTTGGGCGTGTTGGAGGCCTCTTGGGCCCTCTTGGGGCCCTCTAGGGGCCATCTTGGAGGCCACTTGGGCCATCATGGGGCTCTCTTGGGGGCCTCTTGGGCGATCTTGGGGGCTTCTTGGGCCGTCTTGAGCCGTCGGAGAGCCGAAAAGGCGCAAATGCCAAAATCCTTCAAAAACCAAAGGAAAATCAATGATTTTGGCCTCTTCGGACTCTCCTGGAGGACCTCTTGGAGGCCTCTTGGGCCGTCTGGGAGGCCTCTGGGGGGCCTCTTGGGCCGTCTTGGGCCGTCTTGGACTCTCTTGGGCCGTTTTGGAGGCCGTCTTGGACCATCTCGGGCGGACTTGGAGGCCATCTTGGGCCATCTTCGCGATTTTTTGAGGATGTCCCGAGCGAAACGGCCGTTTTTGGGCATTGACAGATGGATTTTGGGAAAATTGCGGGTGGCCGGCGGGACGGGCCGAAGCCCACTGGGGAGTTCTTTTAGAAAAAGAACCAAAACCAAAACCTGAATCATCCAGCACGCCGTGCACCCCTGCAAGCAGGGGGCGGCGGATCAATTGGCCGTCGGCCCATCCCGCCACCGTGCTTGGGTTTCGGTTCGGAGTCCTCATGGGCGCTTCGTGATCTCTCGAGAGGGCTCTCGGGGGCTATTGGGGGGAGTTTACGTGCCTCTTGGGGGGTTCCTGGGGGCTTCTTGGGAGCCTCTTGGGTCTCTCTTGGTGCCTTTGGGGGCTCTCTTGGGGCCTCTTGGTGGCCTCCTGGGGGCCTCTTAGGGCCTCCTGGGGGCCTCCTGGGACCGAAAGCTCGACATGTTCATTCGGGTTCCCCTTCTGGGCCTCCTCTTGGGGCCATCCTGGGGCCCCTCTTGGGCCGCCCCGGGGGCCCCTTGGGCGGTCTTGGGGCCCTCTTGGGCCGTCTTGGTGCCGTCTTGGGGGCCTGTTGGGCCGTCCTGGGGCGATATTGGGGGCCTCTTGGGCCGCCGTGGAGCATGGGTAAGCCGAAATGGCGTGAACGTGACAATCCTTAAAAAAACCAATGGAAATCAATGATTTTCGCTTCTCGGGGCTGTCTTGGGGGTGCTCTTGGAGCCCTCTTGGGCCGTCTTGAAGGCGTCTTGGGCCGTCTGGAGGCCATCTTGGGCGTCTTGGAGCGATCTGGAACCGTCTGGAGGCTCTCTTGGACTGCTCGGGACTCTCTTGGACCGGCTTGGGGCGCCGTTGGGTCGCCCCCGGGCCGTTTGAGACCTCTGCCTCTTCTCTCTCCTCCTCCTCCCCCCCCATCCCCCTGCCCCCCCCCCCCCCCCCCCCGCCCCCCCGCGCTTGCTGCCCTGCCCCGCCCTCCGTGGACCCCCTCTCGAGCGCTTCGGCCTGGGCCCTGAGAGCTGGCGCGAGGCCGGCCGCCCGCTGCCTCGCCAGCCGCCCGTCCCGACGGAGCGGGACGGGTGGCGGGGACTAGTTGCGGGGGCAGTCTTGGGCCAGGGAGGGCGCCAGCAACGGGGGGGAGAGGGGGGGGCGCCAGCAACGGGTAGAACTCACGCGGACATGGAAGAGGAAATACGCGCACGAGCACGAGGAAATATGAGCACGAGAGATCGGGGGGATGGGCGCATGGCAGGCTTGGGCATCGCTCTCGCCCCGCGCTGCCTGGAGGGGCGGGCGAGGGGCGCGCAGGGCTCAAATGGCTCGCGCGCGCTAGCCGCGGGGGGGGGGGCTGAGGGCGAGGACCCGAGGACCAACTACAGGTTCTACGCCCATGGACCGCCCAACGGCCCCTCGTTGCAACGAATGAGCGCGCTTCGAAATTATTGATGGACCGCGCTCCAGGACAGGGTGGGCGAGGCTTTTCGTTTTTGAATTTTTCTTGGGCCGACAAACTGTTCGTCGCTGCAACGGCTGGCGTCGCATCGAAAGCACTGCGGGATCACACTTCTGGACGGTTTTGGCGAGGATCTTCGGAAAAGGAAAAAACAGCTGCGCCGATTTCAGAGCGATTGGCTTCAGAAGGCAAGGAGAAGGAGGAGGAGAAGGAGGAGGAGGAGAAGACGGAGGACAAAGGAGGACAGGAGGAGGACGAAGAGGAGGATGAGGTTGCAGGGCAGTATCCTTCCTCCTCCTTTCTCTTCCCTCTCGCGCCCATCTTAATTTTCGCTTCCCCAACCACCCTGGCTCTCCCCTTTTACATCATTAGTCAGTCCCCATCCTGCACCTGCTCATCCTCCTCGTCATCCCCACCTTCGCCCCCCTCCTCCTCGCCCCCCTCTGCCTTGTCCTCGCCTGTCTCCTCGTCGCCATCCCACATTCCAAGTCTCATTGGCCCATAATTCTCACATCGGAAGCACCCCTCGCTCAATTCGTCGGCCCGTGCGAATCTGACAACCGTCTGACGACCATTATCTGATCATATATGGGAAGCATTACCGAGCTGACAATGGTCTGACGTCAGACCATTGTCATACCGAAAACTGAGTCTGAAAATGGTCTGACGTCAGACAATTGTCAGATCGCTGATGGGGAGCATCGGTAACATGTCGGCAACGCGTCGGTAACAAGTCGATCTGCCCTCGGTAACGGATCGGTCGCGGCCGATCGGTTCGGGGCAGCTAACAAGCGGTAGCGCCGAAGCGGTCGCGACCGGCTGCGACCGCCATTACCGACCAAATCAGCGCTACTGGTCGCGCCCGTTCGTACCTGGGTAATCTCGGGAATCAACGATCAGGGTAGGAGAGGGGCGTTTTGGGCGAGAAATCGTGGGATGGGGGGCCCCAAGAACAGAGCTCGGTGCGGTGGGGATGCCAGGCCAGGGGGGGGGGGGGGGGGGGGGGGGGCGTTGGTAGCTTTCGGGCGAGAAATTGTGGGGCGCGTGGTAGGTTTCGGGCGAGAAATTGCAGGGTGGGGGCCCCAGGAACAGAGCTCTCCCGCGGTGGAGATGCCAGGACAGGAGGGGGGCGCTGGTAGGTTTCGGGCGAGAGATTGTGGGGTGGGAGGTCCCAAGAACAGAGCTCTCCCGGGATGGGGGTCCCAGGCCAGGAGGGGTGCGCTGGCAGTATCGGGCGAGAAATGGTGGGGGGGGCCCAAGAACAGAGCTCCCCCATGGGGCGCCAAGCCAGGAGGGGGGCGTTGGTAGGTTTAGGGCAAGAAATCGTTGGGTGGGGGGTCCCGAGAACAGATTTCTTCTGGGGCGGGGGCGCCAGGCCAGGACGGGGGGCGCCGGTAGGTTTCAGGCGAGAAATTGCGGGGTGGGGAATCCCAAGGACACAGCTCTGGCGGGGTGGGGATGCCAGGCCAGGAGGGGGGCGTTGGTAGGTTTCTGCTAAGAAATTGTTGGAGGGATCTCTCCCGGGGCGGGGATGCTGGGCCCGGAGGGGGGCCTTGGTAGGTTTCGGGCACGAAATCGTCGAGCGGGGGGGCCCGAGAACAGAGCTCTCGCGGGGTGGGGATGCCAGGCCAGGAGGAGATCGTTGATAGGTTTCGAGCGAGAAATGGTGGGGGTGGGGGGTCCCAAGAACAGAGCTCTCCCGGGGTGGGGATGCCAGGCCAGGAGGGGGGCGTTGGTAGGTTTCGGGTGAGAAGTTGTTGGGTGAGGGGTCCCAATGACAGAGCTCTCCCGAGGTGGGGATGCCAGGCCAGGGAGGGGGCGCCGGTATATTTCGGGCGAGAAATTGCGGGGTGGGGGGCCCAAGAACAGAGCTCTCGCGGGGTTGGGAAGCCCGACCAGGAGGGGGGCGTCGGTAGGTTTCGGGCGAGAAATTACTGGGCGGGGGGCCCAAGAATAGAGTTCCCCCGGGGAAAGGATGCCACGCCAGGAGGGGGGCGCTGGTAAGTTTCGGGCGAGAAATTGCGGGGTGCGTCGGAGGTGTCGGGCGAGAAATCGTGGGCTGGGGGGGCCCAGGAACAGAGCTCTCCCGGGGTGGGGGTGCCGGGCCAGGAGGGGGGCGTTGGTAGGTTTCGGGCGAGAAATTGCGGAGCGGGGGGGGTCCAAGAAGAAAGCTCTCCCAGGATGGGGATCCCAGGCCAGGCGGGGGGCGCTGGTAGGGCTCGGGCAGAAATTGCGGGGTGGGGGGTCCCAGGAGCAGAGCTTTCCCGGGGGGGGGCCAGGTAAGGAGGGGGGCGTTGGTAGTATCGGGCGAGGAGTTGTGGGGAGGGGGATCCGAAGAACAGAGCTCTCCCATGGCGATGCCAAAGCCAGGAAGGGGGGCGTTGGTAGGTGTCGGGGGGGGGTCCGAGAACAGATCTCTTCTGGGGTGGGGATGTCAGGCCAGGAGGGGGGCGCCGGTGGGTTTCGGGCGAGAAATTGCGGGGTGGGGGATCCCAAGGACAGAGCTTTCGCGGGGTGGGGATGCCAGGCCGGGAGAGGGGCGTTGGCCGGTGTCGGGCAAGAAATTGTTGGGGAGGATCTCTCCCGGGGTGGGGATGCATGGCCAGGAGCGGGGCGTTGGTAGGTGTCGGGCAGGAAATGGCTTGGGGGGATCTCCCGGGGTGGGGGCGCCAGGCCATGGGGGGGGGGCGTTGGTAGGCGTCGGGCGAAAAAATGTTGGGGGGGATCTCCTGGCGTGGGGATGCCAGGCCAGGGGGGGGGCGTTGGTAGGTTTCGGGTACGAAATCGTTGGGTGGGGGGTCCCGAGAACAGATCTCTCCTGGGGTGGGGATGCCAGGCCAGGAGGGGGGCGCTGATAGGCTTCGGACGAGAAATTGCATGGTAGGGGGTCCCAAAAACAGAGCTCTCCCGGGGTGGGGATGCCAGGCCAGGAGGGGAGCGTTGGTAGATTTCGGGCGAGCAGTTTTGGGGTGGGGGGGTCCCAAGACCAGAGATCTCCCGAGGTGGGGATGCCAGGCCAGGAGGGGGGCGCCGGTATGTTTCGGGCGAGAAATCGCGGGATGGGGGTCCCAAGACAGGGCTCTCGCAGGGTGGGGATGCCAGACCAGGAGGGGGGCGTTGGCAGGTTTCGGGCGAGAAATTGTTAGGTGGGGGGGCCCAAGAACAGTTCTCCCGGGGTGGGTATGCCAGGCCAGGAGTGGGGCGATGGTAAGTTTCGGGCGAGAAATGTCGGCAGGGGTCCGCAGAACAGAGTTCTCCTGGGGCCGTGGGTAGGTTTCGGGCGAGAAATTGTGGGGTGGGGGGTCCCAAGAACAAAGCTCTCGCGGGGTGGGGATGCCCGACCAGGAGGGGGGCGCTGGTAGGTTTCGGGCGAGAAATTGCGGGGCGGGGGCCCCAAGAATAGAGTTCTCCCGGGGTGGGGATGCCACGCCAGGAGGGGGGCGCCGGCAAGCTTCGGACGAGAAATTGCGGCGTGGGGGGTCCCAAGAACATTGCGGATGGGGTTCCCAAGAACAGAGCTCTCGCGGGGTGGGGATGCCACGCCAGGAGGGGGGCGCCGGTGAGTTTCGGGCGAGATTGCGGGGTGGGGGGCCCCACGAACATTGTGGATGGGGGTCCCAAGAACAGAGCTCTCCCGGGGTGGGGGTGCCAGGCCAGGAGGGGGGCGTTGGTAGGTTTTGGGCGAGATCGTGGGGTGGGGGGTCCCGAACAGAGCTCTCGCGGGGTGGGGGTGCCAGGCCAAGAGGGGGGCGCTGGTAGGTTTCGGGCAAGAAATTGCGGGGTGCGGGGTCCCAAGAACAGATCTCTCGCGGGGTTGGGATGCCAGGTCAGGAGGGGGGCGTTGGTAGGTCTCGGGCGAGAAATTGCGGGGTGGGGGGGTCCCACGAACAGAGCTCTCCCGGTGTGGGGATGCTAGGCCCGGAGGGGGGCCTCGGTAGGTTTCGGGCGAGAAATTGCGGGGTGGGCGGTCCCAAGATCAGAGCTTTCCTGGGCTTGGGATGCCAGCCCAGGCGGGGGGCGAGAGCTCCCCCGGGGTGGGGAAGCCAGGCCAGGAAGGGGGCGCTGGTAGGTTTCGGGGGATGCCAGGCCAGGGGGGGGGGGGGCGCCGAAATTGAGCGGTGAAGAGCCCCAAGAACAGCTCTCCTGGGATGGGGATGCCAGGCCAGGCGGGAGGCGTTGGTAGGCTTCGGGCGAGAAATTGTGGGTTCAGGGGCCCCAAGAACAGAGCGATGCCAGGCCAGGAGGATGGCGCCGGTAGGTTTCGGGCGAAAAATTGCGGGGTGGGCGGTCCCAAGATCAGAGCTGTCCCGGGGTGGGGGTGCCAGGCCAGGAGAGCCATCTTGGAGTGGGGATGCCAGGCCAGGAAGGGGGGCGTTGGTTAGTTATGGGCGAGAAATCGTGGGGTGTGGTGGGGGCCCCAAGAACAGAGCTCTCCCGCGGTGGGGATGCCAGGCCAGGAGGGGGGCGTTGGTAAGCTTCGGGAGAGAAATTGTTGGGTGCGGGGTCCCAAGAACAGAGCTCTCGCGGGGTGGGGATGCCAGGCCAGGAGGGGGGCACTGGTAGGTTTCGGGCCAGAAATTGTGAGGTGAGGGGTCCCAAGACAGGGGTCTCGCGGGGTGGGGATGCCAGGCCAGGAGGGGGGCGTTGGTAGGTCTCGGGCGGGAAATCGTGGGGTGGGGGGTCCCAAGAACACAGCTCTCGCGGGGTGGGGATGCCAGGCCAGGAGGGGGGCACTGGTAGGTTTCGTGCGGGAAATTGTTGGGTAAGGGGCCCCAAGATCAGAGCTAACCCGGGATTGCGGGTTGGGGATGCCAGGCCAGGAGGGGGGCGTTGGTAGGTTTCAGGGCGATGCCAAGCCAGGAGGGGGGCGTCGGTAAGTTTCGGGCGAGAAGTTGTGAGATGGGGACCCCTCAATAACAGAGCTCTCCAGGGTTGGGGATGCCAGGCCAGGAAGGGGGCGTTGGTAGGTTTCGGGCAAAAGTTGTGGGGTGAGGGGTCCCAAAAACAGAGCTTCCTCGTGGTGGGGATGCCAGGCCGGGAGGATGGCGTTGGTAGGTTTCGGGCGAGAATTTGGGTCGTGGGCGGTCCCAAGAAAAGAGTTGTCTTGGGGTGGGGGTGCCAGGCCAGGAGAGCTCTCCCGGGGAGAGCTCTGTTCTTTTGGACCCCTCACCCCGCAATTTCTCGCCCGAAACCTAACAACGCCCCCCTCCTGGCCTGGCATCCCACCCCCGGAGAGCTCTGTTCTTGGGAATCCTCGCACAATTTCTCTCCCGAAACCTACCAGCGCCCCCCTCCTGGCCTGGCATCCCCCGAAACCTACCAACGCCCCCCTCCTTGCCTGGCATCCCCACCCCGGGAGAGCTCTCGTCCCCCTACCTGGCCTGACATCCCAATCCCGGGCGAGCGCTGTTCTTGGGGCCCCTCACCCCACAGTTTTTCGCCCGAAACCTACCAGTGCCCCCCTCCTGGCCTGGCATCCCCACCCCGGGAAAGCTTTGTTTTTGGTGCCCCCCACCCTACAATTTCTCGCCCGAGACCTACCAACGCCCCCTTCCTGGCCTGGCATCCCCGTGGGGATGCTAGTCCAGGGGGATGGCGTTGGTAGGTTTCGGGCACGAAAGTGTGGGGTGGGCGGCCCCAAGAACAGAGCTGTCCTAGGGTGGGGGTGCCAGGCCAGGAGAGCTATCCCGGGGTGGGGATGCCAGGCCAGGAGGGGGGTGTTGGCAAGTTATGGGCGAAAAATCGTTGTGTGGGGGGTCCCAAGAACAGAGCTCGCCTGAGGTGGGGATGCCAGGCCAGGAGGGGGGCGTTGGTAGGTTTCGGGCGAGAAGTTGTGGGGTGAGGGGCCCCAAGAACAGAGCTCTCGCGGGGTGGGGATGCCAGGCCGGGAGGGGGGGCGTTGATAGGTTTCGGGCGAGACATTGTGAGGTGGGGGGTCCCAAGAACAGAGCTCTCCCAGGTTGGGGATGTCAGGCCAGGAGGGGGGCGAGAGCTCTCCCGGGGTGGGGATGCCAGGCCAGGTAGGGGGCGTTGGTAGGTTTCGGGCCAGAAATTGCGGGGTGGGGGGTCCCCAGAAGAGCTCTCGTGGGGGAGGTCCGAAGAAAGGGAGCTGCTGCGGGGTGGGAGTGCCGAGGCAAGGAGAGGGCGAGGGAGGGGCGTTGGTAGGGAGCTTGTGATGTATAAGAAGACATCATATCCAACTAAGAAGGATTCCGCACACGCCTCATGGGGTCGGCGGATTGGTGGTGCCCTGGATACAGATCTGTGGATGGCGACTGCAACACTGTGTTCTCAACTGCAATTACAAACACCACAGGCGAGTGGATATTGTACGATGTCCTTAGCGACACTGTACCTGTGGCTGGAGTTGACATATACCCTGGTGAGGATGACAGCGCGATGGCATTGTTCACAGTAGATTGCAGCAGCGACGGCAGTTTTTGGTACCAGGTAGGAAGTTTTGAGTCGACTTTCAAGTCCCTTTTGCCGTCGCATGAGAGTTGTGATTACATGCCGTTTGAGCGTTTCACTTTTCATCCCACCCGCGCGCGTTTTTGGCGGCTCAACATGGTGTCAAACCAGGGAGGCACTTGCGATTCTGGCGAACTTTGGAAGTGTGACGCCATTGCTGTTCGAGAAGTTCGATTCTTGACTGCAGTGATGCCTACTTCGATGTTGCACACCACCTCTGCAAGCTCCACGACGCCGCACACGACCTCTGAGACTTCCACGACGCCGCACACGACTACTTCCTCACTGACTACCATTTCTTGTAAGTGGACGGCTAGTGGAGCGCTCCAGTTCAATACCGTTCTTACGCTCTTCTCGTTGAGTGCAGATACAGTCGAGGCGAATGGAGATGTGACTTGTGTTCATGCAGGGCTTGGTGGTGATGTCGAAATTAGCTTGGAGTACGCAACAAACAACGGGTTGATAGACTGTCCATTTCCACCAAGTTGCAATGTGTTTGGGAAATCGTACACGTTCGTCGCGTATGGTGGTTCGTGTTCAGCTCTTGGCCTCGTGCCAGTGGTCACTCAACGCGAATGTTGGGATGCAGTTCGTGACGTGTTTCCGGCAACTTGTGCGACCCCTTCTTCACCCTGCATTGCCGATGTTTGTGGGGATCTTGGTTGGTGCGAAGGTCATTTCCAAGAGGCTGGCGCCATTCCGCCGACCCCCAGGCGACGCGAGGAGCCCATGGAAAGTGGTGGGGCGAGTCGTGGTCCTCAATGTTGCACCCACCTCTGCATCCATGTTGGGCTAATATGTTCGGGGGAGCGTAAGACCCGGGTTTGCCAGGACTCGGGTTCGTCATCGTTTTTTGACGACCGCGCCTCGGATTTTGACGAGGAGGAGTTTCGTGGGATGTCTGCAGCGGGAGGCCTCGTCAAAATGCAGGCTCGGCCTCGTCATTTTTTTGACGACCACGTCGGGGATTTCCGAGTCCCCTGTACCCAGGTCTTACGTCCCCCTGACCATGGAAAGTGGTGGGGCGAGTCGTGGTCCTCAATGTTGCACCCACCTCTGCATCCATGTTGGGCTAATATCAGAGCGAGCTAGGTTTGTTTTCCCCCTACAATATGTGTTCGACAAGGGGACGGCCAATCATCTCGCGCGACTCTGCGGTCCCGGGAGGCGGGCGTCGGAGGACTCGGACAAGGACACAGGCACTTCTTTCTCTGACGCTCCGTTCTTTCATGGAGAGCCCTCCTCCGTTCTTTCAATGCTAATGCTCCGTTCCTTCATTTCGTTCTCTGATGCTCCGTTCTTTCTTTCTCTACTGCTCCGTTCTTTCTTCTGATGCTCCGTGCTTTCATGCGGGTAGGAGGACGAGACGAATGGGGAGGAGGAGCAGGAACAGAGAGAGAGAGAGAAGGAAATCGGAAGGAGACGGGAAAGAGAGAGAGAGAGGGATGGGACGCATATGGGGGTCTCTTGGAATGCCCTCGGGGGCCTCATGGAAAGCTCTTGGAGGCATCTGGGGAGCTTTTTGGGCGTGTCTCGGGGACTAGTGGGTGCCCCTTGTGGAGTTCTTGGGGGCATCTTTCTGGCTTCTTGGGTACCTCTTGGATGCCTCTTGGGTGCACCTCGGAGGCCTGTGGGAGGCTCGTGGGGCGGTCTTGGTGGGAAAAGCTATAGGGTTCAATTATGATTCCCTCTCTTTGGCCCCTCTGACCCTCTTCGGCCTCTCTTAGGCCGTCTTGGAGGCCCTGGGGACGGTTTCGGGCCGCCTTTGGGCCTGTTTGGTAACATCAAGGGCTGTCATGAGATGATCTTGGGGGCCCATTGGGCCGTCTTGGGCGCTGTCGTGACGAAAAATGCAATATGCTAACCATATACGCTTTCTGAAGGGAGTTGGACGATGTTTGCATGTTGAGGCCCTCTCGGCGGTCTTCTGGGAGCACTCTTGGGCCATCTTGGGGGCCTCGTGAGCAGTCCCGAAGCCATCATCTTGGACCGTCGTAGGGTTCAACGCTCTTTTGAAGTATATTGTCGCCATTTTGAGCCGTCTTGTGGCCCTTTGGAGGCTCAGGAAGCTCCAGGGGTGCGTTGATATGCTCGTCCCCCGACCCCCGGGGGAGGGGAGGCCTCAAACGGCATTGTGGAAGGGGGACACGGGGAGGGGAACCGCCAATCATCTCATACGATTGTTCTTCTGGCAAGCGGGGTTCGCAGGATTTCTGTCCGTCCTGCAGGATGTTATGGCCGTTCGTGGAGCAACCACCCGTTTCAATTCTATTTCAATTCATATACAGCCGACCAGGGAATTCTCATCCAAGGGAACACAGGTTGGGGCTACATGTGCGTTGCCCCGCCGACCACCACCACCGAGTCAGCCACGAGCTCTGCCACCTCCGTCAGCAGCGCCGCTCCCGAGATCGCGGCGGCCGCAAGTACCTCGAGCAGCACCATCGGCGAGACGGCAACGACCTCCACTGCATCAAGAACCGCCGTCAACACCGAGATGACCGCGGGTCCCACCACATCGGCCAGCGTCGACGATACCGAGGTGTCCAGGGGCTCGTTCACCTCACGCAGCAGCACCACCACCAGTAAGCCGCAAGTGTTGGAGCAGGAGCAAGGTTTAGATGCATCGACGATTCCCGTCGTGATCATCATGAGTGTTTGCTTCGCCTGCGGCACAACATGTGCCCTGGTGTGCTGGTTTCGGCGACGGCCTGTTAGCCGTGACCAGGGCCATGTTAACGACGGATTGTTAGCCGTTAGCGTAGAGGAGACAATTAGTAGTATTCCTGAGAGTATGGAATTCTGGCTCCTCCCCGTGCAGAAAATCATGGAAATGTCACCGGACACGCCCCTCCCGCGTCATCAGGTGTGTCGTGACATGGGAATGTTGGTCAAGCGGAGGATGCACATCGATGACGTTTGGTCGGGGCAATACTCAGTGGACATGGCGGCAGTTTCTCATCGTTGGCCAGTGCCCGAGCACTTCGACCCAGAATGCATGAAATTGCGTAAATTGCAGGACATATTGAAAGATAAGCCGTCAATACAGTTTCTATGGATCGATTGGGTTTGCGCACCTCAGTGGCATGGCGGTGGACGGAGCGATGAGGAAGAGGCTGAGTTCAGGATGATATTGGAGAATATATTGCCTTACATCTTCCTCGGGTGCAGGGTGATTGTCTTGTACGAGCGGATCTACAACCAGCGGTTTTGGCCAAATGTGGAGTGCTGGATTTCCACCAAGATGGCGACAGAGCATGGGCTAGTGCCAGCTAGCGAGGATCGCCTCCGAGTACTGGTCTATGGCATCTACTCTGCGAGCGGGAAGGATGCAGAGAGCATGGCACAGGTGCTCGAGTTCTGGCACGAAACTGATACGCCAGAAGCAATCGCTACTCTTTCGCATGATGACATCCTTGTCACGAATGCGAAGGACAAAGAGATCAATCTGAAGGTAATTGCGTCCTTAGACGAACAGATCCAGCACCGCTTCGCTGGACACAGAGATCAATCTGAAGAGAAATGCGTCGATGGACAATCAAATCTGGCACCGCTGCACCCTGGAAGTCAAGTCGTGTGATATTTGGTTCCCGCCTCAGCAATGGCCACTCGGCTGTGGCGATGTATCTCATGATTTGTTCCCGCGTCAGCACCTCCGTTGAGTTGCACTGATGCGGTATGCAAAATGAGCATGGTTGATTATCTTGCGGCAGTTGATTATCTTTTGCACGGTCCCCGTTATGCCAGGGGGTAATGTGTGTGTGCGCATGTCTATGTTTCTTTGCACTCGTTTTTCTTCTGCGCTACTAGCGGCATGGCGAAGGGGTGAGCCTCCAAATGCTGCAAGGTTCTCATGTACGAGGTTGCGTGCAAAACGACCGGCTGCAGTGAGCTGATAGTAAAGCTGATAGTTCTTTGGAATCAGCATGCCAGTTTAGTTATGTGGGAGTGATTGTTTTACTCCAGAACTCACATAATTGGTACTGTGGAGCAGTCAAGACCGCCGTCTCATCGCGATCTGGCGGGCGCAGGGTGGCGAGCACTGCCCCCCAGACGCAAGCACACGGGATCGGCTGGGAGGACTCTGCCCAGGGAGCCGATGCCATGATCTCTGCCGCACGCGGCCCCTGGAAGCATCGACCCACTCCCCAGGACCTCCTCCTCCTCTTCCTCCTCCTCCTGCTCCTCCTCCTCCCGCCTCCTCCTCCTCCTCCTCCTCCTTCTCCTCCTCCTCCTCTCCTCCTCCTCCTCCTCCTCCTCCTCCCCGAGTCGTTTGTTTCGGGGGCGGCAAAGAGGGGGGTGATGACTAGGGGGGGGGGGATCTCATGGCGGGGGCCATGATATTTCCCAGATTTCATGGCGCCCCTTCTTATTTCATTACGTCCCTGGCCCCCCCGCTGGGCCGCGCACATGCCGCCGGTCAGGGCTCAAGAGACGGGGGTCAAACGGGGGTCAGCCAGGGCACCGGATCCTGCAGGATCCTGCGAAGACCCCCTTTGGCTGACCCGGGTCAGCGAGCCGCTCGTGGCCGCGAGGCGGTCGCGCATATTGACTGACCCGGGTTTGCGAAGACTTGCGCTGCAGTTTTCTTCTCCTGCACTGCAGTTGCTTGGTCTCCTGCTGACCCGGGTCTGACTGACCCGGGCTAGGAGATCCCCGACCCAGGACCGGCTTCTCATCCCGAGTCGTTTGTTGGCGGCCCCTTGGGCCCGGCGACGGCCTCCGGAGGCCGAACTCGGCGCACGGCCTCCGTCTCGGTGTTTGGCCGGTGCGCCGGATCTCTGGGCGCTCCGAAGCCGCTTGCGGGTCTGCCCCGCCTGCGCTTGGCCCCTCCTGCGCTTGGAGCGCGCCTGAAGCTGGGAGCGTGCTCCCCCCTCTCCAGCGGGGAGCGTCGTTTCGTCGCGGTTACAGTATGGTTACGGAGGAGGAGGAGGAGGAGGAGGAGGAGGAGGAGGAGGAGGAGGAGGAGGAGGAGGGGGGAAGGAGGGGGAGGGGGGAGGGTAGGAGGGAGGCGGAGGAAGCGAGGAGGAGGAGGTGGAGGGGGGAGGAGGCGGAGGAGGAGGGAGAGTAGGCGGAGGAGGAGGAGGAGGAGGAGGAGGAGGAGGAGGGAGGAGAGGAGGCGGAGGAGGCGAGGAGGCGGAGGAGGAGGAGTAGGCGGAGGAGGAGGAGGAGGAGCGGAGACCCATGCCAAGACACACCCTGCTCGCCTCCAGGCGGCCCGTGCGCCGGCCGCCGGGCCCGCCGGGCTCCCTCGGCGATCGTGTCTGCTTCTCTCGTCGGCGCACCTCGTCGTCCCCTTGATTCCCACCACCGTCAGGGCGGTCAGGACCAACTCCGCCTCCGCCTCCGCCTCCGCCTCCGCCTCCTCCTCCTCCTCCTCCTCCTCCTCCTCCTCCTCCTCCTCCTCCTCCTCCTCCAGGCGGCGTGAAACACGGGCCACACCCCCGGGGCAGGGTGGCCCCTTCGGCCCAGGGCCGGCCGGCGGCTGCCCTCGCCGAGCAGAAGCTGTCTGCCCCACCGTTCGTTCAGGAGGGCCTCGGCCAGGACATGGCCTCGAGGGGGCTCACGAGTCCCCGAGCGGGGGGCCCCAGATGGCTCAGGACGAGCCCAGCATTGCCCCGAGATCGCCCCGACGGACCCCCACGAGGATCCCGATGGGCCCAAGAGAGCCCCAAGGCCACCCAAGAGCCTCCCGAGACTGCCAAGACGGCCCCAGTAGTTCTGTTCCCAGGACGGATCCTGGCAGCCAATAGACGGCCCGAGGATTGAAGAAGATGGGGACCCGAGAGATTCCGGGCAATATTCGCCCAGTCCGTCATGGGCACGGCCTCTGGGGTTGTTGCCATTGCGATACTGTCGCCGCTACCGTGAGCTCCTTGGAGGTCCAGTGGAGTGCGGAGCTGAAGGGCAGGGTTGGACCTAAATTGGACTTAGGTTGTGTTTTGTGTTTCGTTGTGGCAGGGAGGTGCAGGAAAACAGGTAGAGCGTAGAGCAAAACGAACGACAAAACGAAAAGCAACGTTTAGGTCCAGCCCTGCTGAAGGGGTCGAAGCTGCACCCGGGCTCCCTGGGGGGGGGGGGGGGGGGGGGGGGGGGGGGGGGGCGATTGCGGAGGTGTTTCTTTCCTCGTGAGTTCCTGGGAGCTAGCAGAGCGCGGGGTGAAATGGATCCCGAGTACAGTGGGGGGCCCACTTGCTTCCAGAGTGCTCTGGGTTTCTTGGGGTTCGATGGTTTTGCTATGGAAGGCATGACGTTCCCACCGAAAATCGACGGACGTCATGGGGTTTCAGGTTTGGGTTTCTTGTGGAAGGTTTCTTGTGAATTGGCCTCCGCTGCATATCAGCTCCCCGGGAGGGCGGTTGCCAATTGCGGAGCTGTGGCCACTTTCACAGGCTCCTGGGAGGTCCAGCGGAGTCTGCGGTGCTGGCGGATCGACAGCTCGCCTCCTTGGGCAGGCTGCCGACGACGACGACGACGACGACGACGACGACGACGACGACCTTCCGACCAGCAGGTGGCTGATTTAGTGATCTGGTGGTTTGGGACAGATCTCGCATCATTTGGCGGCCCCCAAACGGGGTGGTGAACACACCGTGTGGTGAGTCGGTGGGGATTCGGGGTCACCACACGGTTTTGGGACTCGGGTCGTTCTTCGAGGACGTCTCGGGCGACTAGGGCATCCGACGTCCCAAAACCGTGCGTTGACGAACCGTGCGGTGAGGTCTTTGGGGATTTCGAGGTCACCGTACGGTCTGTCACCGCACTGTTTCGGGACTCCAAAATCGTCGTCCTTCGGTTTCTGCAGCCCCAAGACGGCCCAGGAGCCCCCCCCCGACCGGCCCGAGAGAAGGCTCCAGCGGCCCCCGAGACGGTCCCAAGTGCCAAATCCTGCGCCTAAGTTGTTGGGCGCCGATGCGGCCCCTGGCGGGCCGGATTCCGCGGAAGGCAAGCAGAGGAAGAAGAAGAGGTCGAGGAACATTAGAAGGAAGGGAGGAGGAGGAGGAGGAGGAGGAGGAGGAGGAGGAGGAGGAGGAGGAGGGGGAGGCGGTAGGGGGAGGAGGGAGGAGGAGTGAGGAGGAGGAAGGAGGGGGAGGAGGGAGGGGGGAGGAGGAGAGGAGAGGAGGAGAGGGAGGAGGAGGAGGAGGAGGAAGCGGGCCCTGCAGGGCACCCAGACGGCCCCCTGACGGACCGGCCCAACAGGGCCCCCGGGTTTTCCACCAGGGCCGTTCCGGACGGAACGCCCAGAGGCCAAGATTGCTTGGGGATGACCCCTGAGGCACGCAAGAATCGAAGAAAAAGAAGCGCCATACAGTGGGGTGTCCATGCCAAGAAACACCTTGCTGGCCTCCAGGGTGCCCTGGCTTTCTTGGGTTTCGATGGTTCTGCGATGGAAAAAGCGTGACGTTCCCACACCGAAAATCAATGGACGTCCTGGGGTCTCAGGGTTGGGTTTCTTGTGGAAGGTTTCTTGTGGACTGGCCTCCGCCGTAAACATAAACTTTTGGCGCTCCGCGCGGATTTCTTGGATCCGCGCCTGGGGCCCCCCTCCCCCACAGGACCGAGAAGTGCGCCCAAAGGGCCCTCGAAGCGTTAGAGCCATCGCGCTGCTCCGACTCTGCTCAACAGGCCTCACAAGGCCGGGTGAAAGCCCGTAGAGCCCCAGAGCGCCCGGGGGCAACCCCAGGAGCGCTCCATGAGAGCCTCACCCCTCTCCTCCCGAGCCTTTTCTGGGGCCTCCCCTGAGCTCTCTCCAGGGTCGACACCCGTCAGAGCTCCACTGTGTTCCCAACCATCCTGTGGTGTTGGGTCCTCGTTTCGAAGAGACAGCGCCCCGCGTCTCCTCTCCTCCTCCTCCTCCTCCTCCCCCTCCTCCCTCCCACCATCATCATCGTCATAATCATCATCGTCACCGTGATCGTCGTCGTCCTCATCATCGTCATCACCATCATCATCGTCACTATCATCCTCATCACCATCATCATCGCCATCATCGAAACCATCATCGTCATCAGCTTCGGCACACCCATCACACGTTTCGTGGCCCCATAGGGAGCTCCACCGAAGGCCCCAATGCCGCCGCCCGCATGCGTCCCGCACACCAAATTTGGCACACCCCTCATTTCGCTGCCCCATAGGGAGCTCCACCGAAGGCCCCAGTGCCGCTGCCCGCATGCGTCCCGCACACCCAATTCGGCACATTTCTCACACGTTTCGCGGCCCCACAGGGAGCTCCACCGAAGGCCCCAGTGCCGCCGCCCGCATGCGTGCCACACCCAATTCGGCACACCTATCACACGTTTCGCGGCCCCACAAGTGCCGCCGCCCGCATGCGTCCACAACACCCAATTCGGCCACCGAAGGCCCCAGTGCCGCTGCCCGCATGCGTCCCGCACACCCAAGTCGGCACACCCCTCACACGTTTTGTGGCACAATAGGGAGCTGCACCGAAGGCCCCAGTGCCGCCGCCCGCATGCGTCCCACACGCCCACTTCGGTACACCCCTCACACGTTTCGTGGCCCATGGGTAGCTCCACCGAAGGCCCCAGTGCCGCCGCCCGCATGCGTCCCGCACACCCAAGTCGGCACACCCCTCACACGCTTCGCAGCCCCATGGGGAGCTCCACCGAAGGCCCCAGTGCCGCCGCCCGCATGCGTCCCGCACACCCAACTCGGCACACCCCTCACACGTTTCACGGCCCCATAGGGAGCTCCACCGAAGGCCCCAGTGCCGCTTCCCGCATGCGTCCCACACCCAATTCGGCACATTTCTCACACATTTCGCGGCCCCACAGGGATCTCCACCGAAGGCACCAGTGCCGCCGCCCGCATGCGTCCCGCGCACCCAAATCGGCCATCGAATGCCCCAGTGCCGCCGCCCGCATGCGCCCCGCACACCCAACTCGGCACCCCCCTCAAACGCTTCGTGGCCCCACAGGGAGCTGGTGGTCCCGACAGGGTCCCTAGGGCCGATGTCTTCGTTGTCGTCGGCCGCCGTAGCCTGCAAGTACTCTCTGCTCCGCACAGCGGACGAACTGCGCGCGTCATTGCGACCTTTTCGTGGCGACTTGCGCGCGTCGCGGGGGCTCCGCGTAGCGCGGCGCCCGCAGCCTTGAACTTTGAAGTGCGCGGGCAAAGAAGAAGGAAAAGAACGAGAGGAAGCGAGCGCGATCCTCGTGCGGGGCGTGCCGACATGGGCGTCGCGGCGCGCGGGCGCTGCCGTCTGGGGTCCCAGGACAATTCCTTGCGGAAGCTACGCTCAGTGTCACGAGTTCTCAGAGTCAGGCAGACCCAAGCCATTAACAGTCGTATGCGTCTACACAAGGCGATTCGATGCTCGCAGTCATTCAAATAAAATCAATCGCGCGCATATTCATTCAGAATCAGACTCGCTCGCGCTTAGACCCGCCCGCGCTCAAGCTTTCATATTCAGACCTGTCGTGTTCGTTCGGGTTGTGTACCCTGTCACACAATTCGGCACGCCCCCCATACGGTTCGTGACCCCATAGGGAGCGCCACCGAAGAATAGATCCACAAATGCTATATTCACAGCTGCGTTTGGTTGGGTCCTTCGCCTGGCTAATTGTTGTTGGCCAGCGTAGGGGATCTGCGTCTTGAGGGCCTCCAGAGGCTCACATAGCTTTAGGTCGGGCATGTCCTTCTACGAGGGGAAAATTCAGAAACAGTCACGACATTGTCTGGGGGCTAGTTCCCAACCATCCTGTGGTGTTGGGTCCTCGTTTTGAAGAAACGGTCCCCGCGTTCAGTTCCTCCTCTCCTCTTCCTCCCCCTCCTTTTCCTCCAATTCGGCCACCGAAGGCCCCAGTGCCGCCGCCCGCATGCGTCCCCAATACCCATTTCGGCACATCCCTCACACGCTTCGTCGCCCCATAGGGGGCCCCATCGAAGCCCCCAGTGGGACCGCCCGCATGCGTCCCCCACACCCAATTTGGCACGTTCACCCACCCAGTACAAAGCTTCGTGGCCCCATAGGGAGCTCCACCGAAAGCCCCCAAGGGGACCGCCCGCATGTGCCCCCCACACCTAATTTGGCACTTTCACCCACCCAATACAGCGCTTCGTGGCCCCATAGGAACTCCACCGAAGCCCCCAGTGCCGCCGCCCGCATGCGCCCCCCCCCCGCCCAATTTTGTATTTTCACACACACACACACACAAACACACACACACACACACACACACACACACAATTACCCTGGCGACGTACCCAACCCCTGCGCAAAAGCGTGCGCAAATAGTTTAGGATACTTTATAAGGGGGCGACGACGGAGCGAGGGTTACATATGTCTGCAGACGGAATTCGGGAGACTCGCAGGACACTGGCTACAGGAAAAGGGCTTGATAAAGCTGATGATTTACAATTCCTGAGCACTCCTAGCCACTTCGAAAACGGGGATCACAGCAGGCAGGCCCTCGAAAGTGGCGACAGGTTCACAGATCGCAGCCCCGCAGGGATGGCGAGGTCTCATTTGAATCTGCCCGTGGCCCTCACTGTGCTGGGCCCCCCAGCAGGCCTCGAAAATGGCGGCAGTTTCGCAGATCGCAGCCCCCCAGGGATGGCGAGGTCTAATTTGAATCCGCGCGTGGCCCTCACTGTGCTGGGCCCCCCAGCAGGCTTCGAAAATGGCGACAGTTTCGCAGATCGCAGCCCCCCAGGGATGGCGAGGTCTAATTTGAATCCGCTGCGATTGCCCTCACTGTGCTGGGCCCCCCAGCAGGCCTCGAAAATGGCGACAGTTTCGCAGATCGCAGCCCCCCAGGGACGGCAAGGTCTAATTTGAATCTGCCCGTGGACCTCACTGTGCTGGGCCCCCCAGCAGGCCTCGAAAATGGCGACAGTTTCGCAGATCGCAGCCCCCCCCTGGATGGCGAGGTCTAATTTGAATTTGCCCGTGGCCCTCACTGTGCTGGGCCCCCCAGCAGGCCTCGAAAATGGCGACAGTTTCGCAGATCGCAGCCCCCCAGGGATGGCGAGGTCTAATTTGAATCCGCGCGTGGCCCTCACTGTGCTGGGCCCCCAGCAGGCCTCGAAAATGGCGACAGTTTCGCAGATCGCAGCCCCCCAGGGATGGCGAGGTCTAATTTGAATCCGCGCGTGGCCCTCACTGTGCTGGGTCCCCCAGCAGGCCTCGAAAATGGCGACAGTTTCACAGATCGCAGCCCCCCAGGGATGGCGAGGTCTAATTTGAATCTGCCGCGGTTACCCTCTATGCAGGACCCCCCAGCAGGCCTCGAAAATGGCGACAGTTTCGCAGATCGCAGCCCCCCAGGGATGGCGAGGTCTAATTTGAATCCGCGCGTGGCCCTCACTGTGCTGGGCCCCCCAGCAGGCCTCGAAAATGGCGACAGTTTCGCAGATCGCAGCACCCCAGGGATGGCGAGGTCTAATTTGGGTCCGCGCGTGGCCCTCACTGTGCTGGGCCCCCCAGCAGGCCTCGAAAATGGCGACAGTTTCGCAGATCGCAGCCCCCCAGGGATGGCGAGGTCTAATTTGAATCTGCCGCGGTTACCCTCTCTGCAGGACCCCCCAGCAGGCCTCGAAAGTGGCGACAGTTTCACAGATCGCAGCCCCCCAGGGATGGCGAGGTCTAATTTGAATCTGCCGCAATTACCCTTTATGCCGGACCCCCAGCAGGCCTCGAAAGTGGCGACAGTTTCACAGATCGCAGCCCCCCGCAGGCAAGACAAGAAGAGGCGGGAGGCGGGAGAAGGGAGAAGGGACGCGACCACACTGGTCTATTCAAAACGAATACCCAACCAAGGAGGGTTGGGAAAAACAAACACACACACACACACACACACACACACACACACACACACACACACACACACACACGCACGCACGCACACACACACACACACACACACACACACACACACACACGGCACAACTCTTCGTGACCCCATAGGGAGCTTCATCGAAGCCTCCAGCGGTACCGCCCACATGCGCCCCCCACATCCAATCTGGCATTTTCACCCACCCAGTACAGCGTTTCGTGGCCCCACAAGGAGCCCCAACGAAGCACCCAGTGGGACCGCCCGCACGCGTCCCCCAGACCCAATTTGGCATTTTCACCCACACAGTACAGCGCTCCATGGCCCCATAGGCAGCCCCACCGAAGCCCCCACTGGGACCGCCCGCATGCGCCCCCCACGCCCAATTTGGCGCTTTGACCCACCCAGTACAGCGCTTCGTGGCCCCATAGGGAGCCCCACCGAAGCCTCCGAAGGTTCTGCCCACATGCGCCCCCCACATCCAATTTGGCATTTTCACCCACCCAGTACGACGCGTCGTGGCCCAATAAGGAACCCCATCGAAGCCCCCAGTAGGACCGCCCACACGCGTCCCCCACACTCAATTTGGCACTGTCACCCACCCCGTACAGCGGTTCGCGGCCCCATACGGAGCTCCACCGAAACCCCTCGTGGGACCGCCCGCACGCGTCTCCCATACCCAATATGGCATTTTCACCCACCCAGTACAGCGCTTCGAGGCCTCATAGGCAGCTCCACCGAAGCTCCCACTGGGACCGCCCGCATGCGTCCCCCACGCCAAATTTGGCATTTTCACCCACCCAGTACAGCGCTTCGTGACCCCATAGGGAGCCCCCCCCCCCAGACCCGATTTGGCATTGTCACCCACCCGGTACAGCGCTTCGTGGCCCCATAGGGAACTCCACCGAAGCCCCCAAGGGACCAGCCCTCATGCCACCCACACCCAAATATATATATAAATATATATATATATGTATATGTGTAATGTATGTATTATGTATTATATAAATATATATAATATATATGAATATATACATATACATATACTAATGCATATTCACCCCCAGTACAGCGCTTCGTGGCCCCCTAGGGAGCTCCACCGAAGCCCCCAGTGGGACCGCCCGCATGCGTCCCCCACTGGGAGCCCCACCGAAGCCTCCAGTGGGACAGCCCGCGCGCGTCCCCCACACAGGCCCATTACAGCGCTTCGTGGCCCAATAAGGAGCCCGACCGAAGCCCCCAGTGGGGCCGCCCGCATGCGCCCCCCACACCCCATTTGGCATTTTCACCCACCTCTTACAACGCTTCGCGGCCCCATGGGGAGCTCCACCGAAGCCCCCAATGGGACCGCCCGCATGCGTCACACACGCCTAATTTGATATGTTCACCCACCCAGTGGCCTCATAGGGAGCTTCACCGACGTCCCCAGTGCTACCGCCCGCATGTGTTCCCCCCTCGCCCAGCGCAGCGCTTCGTGGCCCCAAAGGGAGCTTCACCGAAGAAGATATTCACAATTCCGGCACCCACAACTTCATATGGTCGGGTCTTTCGCCAGGATATGTTTTATTACCAACCATCCTGTGGTGTTGGGTCCTCGTTTTGAAGAGACGTGGCCCGCGTCTCCTCCTCATCTTCTCCTCTCCTCTTCTCCTCTCCCCCTCCTCTCCTCCTCCCCCTCCTCATCATCATCATCATCATCATCATCACCAATTTCGGCACACCCCTCACACGTTTCGTGGCCCCATAGGGAGCTCCACCGAAGGTCCCAGTGGGTGTGCCCGCATGCGTCCCGCACACCCATGTCGGCACACCCGTCACACGCTTCGTGGCCCCATAGGGGGCTCCACCGAAGGTCCCAGTGGGTGTGCCCGCATGCGTCCCGCACACCCAATTTCGGCACACCCCTCACACGTTTCGTGGCCCCATAGGGAGCTCCACCGAAGGCCCCCAAGGGGACCGCCCGCATGCGCCCTCCACACACCCAATTTGGCACACCCTTCACACGTTTCGTGGCCCCATAGGGAGCTCCACCGAAGGTCCCAGTGGGTGTGCCCGCATGCGTCCCGCACACCCATTTCGCACGATCCTCACACTTTCGTGGCCCCATAGGGAGCTCCACTGATGATCTCATTGTTGCCCGCATCGTCCCGCACGCCATGTCGGCCCACCCATCATACGCTTCGGCACACCCATCATACGTTTCGCGGCCCCATAGGGAGCTCCAGCGAAGGCCCCAGTGGCTGCGCTCCCATGCGCCCACCGCACCCATTTCGGCACACCCCTCACACGTTTCGTGGCCCCATAGGGGGCTCCAGCGAAGGCCCCATGGTGTGCCCGCAAGCGTCCCGCACAATCACCATTCGGCACACCCCTCACACACGCTTTGGCGTGGCCCCCATAAGGAGCTCCAACCGAGGCCCCCAGTGGTGTGACCCGCCTGCGTCCCTCACACACACACACACAACAACCACACACACACACACACACACACACACACACATTTCGGCCCACCCTCACACTTTGTGGCCCACCGAGGCTCCACCGAAGGTCCCAGTGTGTGCCCTGCATGCGTCCCGCACACCCAATTGGCACAAGTCCTTCAACACGTTTTCGGGCCCGTAGGGGGGCCCACCGAAGGTCCCAGTGGGGTGTGCCCGCAAAGCGTCCGCACACCCATATCGGCACAATAAACCCCTCAACACTTTTGTGGCCCCCATAGGGATCTCCACCGAAGTCCCAAGTGGGTGTGCCCGCATGCGTCCCGCACACCCATTTCGGCACATCCCTTACACGTTTCGTGGCCCCATAGGGAGCTCCACCGAAGGTCCCAGTGGGTGTGCCCGCATGCGTCCCGCACACCCATTTCGGCACACCCCTCATACGTTTCGTGGCCCCATAGGGGGCTCCACCGAAGGTCCCAGTGGGTGTGCCCGCATGCGTCCCGCACACTCATTTCGGCACACCCCTCACACGTTTCGTGGCCCCATAGGGAGCTCCACCGAAGGTCCCAGTGGGTGTGCCCGCATGCGTCCCGCACACCCATTTCGGCACACCCCTTACACGTTTCGTGGCCCCATAAGGAGCTCCACCGAAGGTCCCAGTGGTTGTGCCCGCATGCGTCCCGCACACCCATTTCGGCACACCCCTCACACGTTTCGTGGCCCCATAGGGAGCTCCACCGAAGGTCCCAGTGGGTGTGCCCGCATGCGTCCCGCACACCCATTTCGTCACACCCCTCAAACGTTTCGTGGCCCCATAGGGAGCTCCACCGAAGGTCACAGTGGGTGTGCCCGCATGCTCCCCCACATCACCGATTGGCACACCCCTCCACACGATTCGAGGCCCCATAGGGAGCTCCACCGGAAGGTCCAGTGGCTGTGTGCGCATGAGCGTCCCGATTTCGCACACCCCTCACACGTTTTCGATGCCCCATAGGACTCCGCCAAAGGTCCCAGTGGCACAGTCCGCATGCGTCCCCGCCATTCATTTCGGCACACCCCTCACACGTTTCGTGGCCCCATAGGGAACTCCACCGAAGGTCCCCGTGGCGCAGTCCGCATGCGTCTCCCTTGCCCAGTACAGCGCTACGTGACCCCATATGGAGCCCCACCGCAGGTCCCAGCCAGCCAGCTAGCTCTCTTTGCTCCGCGCAGCGGGCGACCCGCGCGCGTCGCTGGGACCCCTCCGGGGCGACCTGCGCGAGTCGCGGGGGCTCCGTGCTGCGTTCTGCCCAGCGCCTCGCTCGCCCGTCGTCGCTCTGCCCAGCGGCAAGAGCTTTGCCCGCTATCAGCCAGCCAGCTAGCTCTCCTTGCTCCGCGCAGTGGACGACCCGCGCGCGTCGCTGGGACCCCTCCGGGGCGACCTGCGCGCGTCGCGGGGACTCCGCGCTGCGCTGCGCCCGCAGCCTTTGACTTTTGAGTGCGCGGGCAAAGAGGGAGTAAAGGAAGGGGAGGAAGCGGGCGCGATCCTCGCGGGGGGGCGTGCCGACATTGGCGTCGCGGCGCGCGGGCGATGCCGTCGGGGAGTCCCGGGGAAGCTCCTTGCGGCGGCCACGCCCAGCGTCACGAGTATTCAGAGGCAGCTTAAACTATTGTCATTCATACACAACTGCACCACGCTTTGTCATATTCGCATTCATGCACGTAGACTCGCTCGCACGCAGGTTCATTCACAGTCAGACGCACGCGCGCAGATTCACCCGCGCTCAGTCTCCCTACGTACTCAGATCAATCGTTTTCGTTCGCGTTGTGTACTGTCGGCACACCCCTAGCACGGTTCGTTGCCTCATAGGGATCGCCACCGAAAAAGTGAATCACTATTGCGGTACTCACACCTGCATATGGTTGGGTCCCTCGTCAGGCTAATTATTTGGGGAAGTTTGGGGGTATGTTTCCCAACATCCTATGGTGTTGGGTCCTCGTTTTGAAGAAACGGCGCTCCGCGTCTCCTCCTCTCCCCCTCCTCCCCCACCTCCTCATTCCCACCATCATCATCGCCACCATCATCATCATCATCATCATCACCACCATCGTCATCGTCATCGTAACCGTGATCGTCGTCGTCCTCATCATCGCCATCAACATCACCATCGTCGCTATCATCCGCATCACCATCATCATCGCCATCATCGAAACCATCATCGCCATCAGCTTCGGCACACCCCTCACACGCTTCGTGGCCCCAGAAGGAACTCCACCGAAAACCCTTGTACAGCCACCCGCATGCGTCCCGCACACCCATTTCGGCACACCCCTCTTTTCGCGGCCCCATAGGGAGCTCCACCGAAGGCCCCACTGCCGCCGCCCGCATGCGTCCCGCACACCCAAGTCGGCACACCCCTCACACGCTTCGTGACCCCATAGCGAGGTCCACCGAAGGCCCCAGTGCCGCCGCCCGCACGCGCCCCGCACACCCAATTCGGCACACCTATCACACGTTTCGTGGCCCCACAGGGAGCTCCACCGAAGGCCCCAGTACCGCCGCCCGCATGCGTCCCGCACACCCAACTTGGCCACCGAAGGCCCCAGTGCCGCCACCCGCATGCGTCCCGCACACTCACTTCGGCACACCTATCACACGCTTCGTTGCCCCATAGGGAGCTGCACCGAAGGCCCAAGCACCGCCGCCCGCATGCGTCCCACACACCCAAGTCGGCACAACGCACCCCTCACACGCTTCGTGGCCCCATAGGGAGCTCCACCGAACGCCCAGCGCCGCCGCCCGCATGCGTCCCGCATACCCATGTCGGCACACCTATCACACGCTTCGTGGCCCCATAGGGAGCCCCACCGAAGGCCCCAGTGCCGCCGCCCGCACGCGTCCCGCACACCCATTTAGGCACACCCCTCACACATCTCGTGGCCCCATAGGGAGCCCCACCGAAGGCCCCACTGCCGCCGCCCGCATGCGCCCCGCACACCCAATCCGGCACACCTCTCACACGTTTCGTGGCCCCATAGGGAGCTCCACCGAGGGCCCCAGTGCCGCCGCCCGCATGCGTCCCGCACACCCAATTCGGCCACCGAAGGCCCCAGTGCCGCCGCCCGCATGCGTCCCGCACACCCAACTCGGCACACCTATCACACGCTTCGTGGCCCCATGGGGAGCTGCACCGAAGGCCCCAGTGCCGCCGCCCGCATGCGTCCCGCACACCCAATTCGGCACACCCTTCACACGCTTCACACGCTTCGTGGACCCATAGGGAGCTGGTGGTCCCGACAGCTTCCCTAGGGCCGATTTCTTCGTCGTCGTCGTCCGTCGTAGCCTGCAAGCACCCATTGCTCCGCACAGCGGACGACCGCACAGCGGACGATCTGCGCGCATCATTGCGACCCTTTTGTGGCGACCTGCGCGCGTCGCGGGGGCTCCGCGTAGCGCGGCGCCCGCAGCCTTGAAATTTGGAGTGCGCGGGCAAAGAGGAAGGAAAAGACGGGGAGGAAACGGGCGCGATCCTCGTGTGGGGCGTGCCGACATGGGCGTCGTGGCGCGCGGGCGCTGCCGCCGGGGTTCCCAGGAAAACTTGTTGCGGAAACTACGCTCAGCGTCACGAGTTCTCAGAGCCAGGCAGACCCAAACCGCTAACAGTCGTATGCATGTACACTAGGCGACCCCATGCTCGCAGTCATACAAAATAGAATCAATCGCACGCGTATTCATTCAGAATCAGACTCGATCGCGCTTAGACTCGCCCGCTCTCAAGCTTTCGTATTCAGGCCTATCGTTTTCGTTCGTGTTGTGTACCCTATCACACAGTTCGGCACACCCCTCATACGGTTCGTGACCCCATCGGGAGCGCCACCGAAGAATCGATTCACAATTGCGGTAGTCACAGCTGCGTATGGCTGGGTCCTTCGCCAGGCTGATTTAACTATTTCTGATTTGTCCTCCAAAATCCCCTCTGCAGGGGGACGTGCCCGTCTTAAACATCACCTCCGAGGAGCCACAGGGCGCCCAACGGGGCCGCCGAGAGGTTCAGGGCGGCACAGGGCTGCCACGAGAGGGCCCCGCTGGAGCCCAGGTCTGGGCCTGAACGGTGTTTTGGCCACCTCGTGGGCCGTTTAGCTTTTTGTTTCGTTTTGCATGCCAGGCGAAGCGAAGGCGAAACGAGGAAGAACGAACAACAAGAAGAAAACGAAACATCCCGTTTAGGTTCAGCCCTGCTGGAGCCACACTTGCTCCCCGCGGAGCCTGCCTCGAGCTTGGCCCCAGGGCGCCAAGGCGAAGGGTCGCGTTCCCCCTTTTCCAGTGTTGCCACTTGTGGCCTTGGCCCAGAGTGGCCTCACGAAGCCTGGAGTGCCCCCAGGCCCCAAAAAATTCAAAAATTGAAACGGAAAGCTAGAATCGTCTCGGGCCAAAATCTCGGGGGCGGCCAAGATAGGGGTGATGACTAGGCAGGGGGGATATCATGGCGGAGGCCACGATATCTTCCCAGATTTCATGGCGCTTCTTCTTAATTCACTACGTCCCTGGCCCCCCCCCGTGGGCCGCGCACATGCCGCCGGCCATGATTTGCGCCCCACCTTTTGGATGCGCCCCTCGCGGCCGCTCCCGAAAATCACGTCTGCCAACACCCGATCACTCAGTCGCACCCTCTGCTTTTCCACGCCGCCCAAAAGCTGCGGACTCAACGAGTCGACAGCCGGCATTGCGGGTCGACCTGGTGGACGCAGATGGCCAGGCGGGTTGAGCCTTTCCCGTGCTGGACACGTACCCTCTCTGTTTTGTGTCGTGCGTTTCCGAGCTCAGAAAATCATGATCATCATCAGCAACAGCATCATCATCAGCATCATCATCAGCATCGTCATCATCGTCATCATGTTCAGCATTCGTATGTCTTTCGTTTTTTGGGGATTTCTATGCCATATGGAAAAGATCCTGGGGAGGCCTGCCCAGGAGGGGTTGTTCGGGAGGGGTTGTCCGGATCTCTGTGTGGTTGTCCAAGAGGTTGTCCGGGCTTTGTCGTCTTGCTGTCAGGAAACCGCACGGCTGGTCCGGCGGGCTCGACCAGGGCGCCGAGATGCGATTTCCGAGGTGTTTTGTCAATTTGTTCCGTCTCCCGTGAGACGCCCCTCGGAAACTTGGGCGCCGATCTGCGCCGACACGAGGGGTTCTGGCCGGCGCCGTCCGGTGGGGCGCCCTCACGAGCCTGCGGGTCGCAGCGCCAGGTTCGGAAACGCCGCTTTGCATTTTCAGGCCAGTTTCGCGTGAGACAGCCTCGCACGCCTGGGTTCGAGAATAACTGACCTGAGGTGGTCCAGATCATTCCTTCTGAGACGTCTTCAATTGCTGCGCGAGAGGTAGTCTGGCCAGTTTCGCTTGAGGCATCCTCGTATTGCTGGGCTCGAAGACGCATCGTGCACGGCCGGTATTGCCTGAAGGATTTTCGCACCTCTGTGAGTTTATATTTCTGGGCTTCGACCTTACCTGAGATTGTCCAGCCAGGTTCGTCTGCATCGTGCCGCGTACAAGTTGGCCCAGCCAGTCTCGTCTGAAACGTTCTCGCATGTTTAAGTTAATTAAGATATGTAGCGTGCACAGCCAGCGTCGTCTGAGTCTTCCTCGCAACTCTGGGTTCCGAATTGCCCTCAATTCAGGTGGCCCCGCCAGTCTCACGTGAGACATCGTCGCATCTTTGGCCTCGGAGTTGCCGCTCGCGCGGTGGTTTGGTTCGTTTCGGCAAAGACGTTCTCCCAATTGTGAGCTCGGAGATGCCGCCCGAGAAGTGGTCCAACTAGGCTCGCATGGGACATTCTCGCTACCCTGGCCTCTGGGGAGCCGCGCGCGCGAGGTTGTCCAGCCAGTTCCGCTTTCGATTTCTGCAAGTACGACATCCGCGACGCTGCGGGCAATGGGGTCAGGCCACTTTCGCCAGATACATTCCTCGCGACTCTGGGTTCCGATATGCGCTCGCGCCAGATGGTCTGGCCAGGTTGGCCAGTAGTCAGAGCCCCGAATCATCAGGGGTAACCCGAGTTAGCCCTGACCCGAGTTACCCCGGATATTTCGGGCCTCCAGAGCCCCGAATCATCAGGGGTAATTCGGGTCAGGGCTAACACGGGTCCGTGTTTCGGGAACCCAAACCCGAGTTACCCGGGACCCGAGCTATCCCGGATAATTCGGGCGTCCAAAGTAGGGCTGGCAAGGCTTCCAGGAGGCATGCCCCCGTCGGCTTCATGCGGCCCATTCGGGAGGCCTCCAAGGGCCATGCCCTCGGCGCGGGATCCGCCTGCGGGAGAGCAGCAGGCCGCCTCGCAGGGTCACTCCTGCCGCTGGCTCGGGGAAGGACGCGCGGGCAACCGCGAGCAAAAAGGCCAGGCCAGGGGCCAGGAGAGAAGCGGCCAGCCTCGTCAGAGACGTCTTCAGTTCTCGGCTCGGACGCGCTCGGTCTCGAGGAGGTCATTGGCCAGCCTCATTGAGGCATGCACCCAACGATGGGTTCATAGATGCCATGTGCGCGATTGTCCGGCCAGTCTCGCCTGATACATCCTCGCGATTCTACGTTGGGAAGCTCATTGTGTCAATATTGGAGGAGTTGTCCGGTTTGTCCAGGGGCATGTCCGGGGATGTTTTCGGATGGGATTTTTCTCACTTGAACATAGTAAGCAACAGACAAGTACGAGTGTAACGTACTCGTATTCGGGCTCAAGCTCTCTGACCCCCATTGCCCTACAATTGGGGCCCTAAGGATTGGGCTTACTCTGCCGCCCAGAGTCTCGCGCACGCCTCCTCATGTGCGCTGGTAGTCTGGGCGGGCAAGACCGAGCGTCCCACCTGTAGTCCAGAGATTCACTGTGACTGCCCTGTTGTCCACTTCGACTGCCCGACCTGCCCCGCCGTCAACTGCGGCGACGTCGTCGAGCAGGAGCCCGTCCGTTTCTCGTTTGGCGGCGTCTCGGTCTGTCTCACCCCTGTCCGCGGGCATTTCGTTCGGTCGCCCATCCCTTGCCGGGGCCCGCCAAGGGCCCAGTCGCGTCGACGGAGCAGGCGGAGGCGGCCGAGTACTCGGGCGCCGCGGTTGAGCCCGCGGCAGAGCAGGCCCGCCAGCAGCTCGAAGCGGCGGCCTTGAAGGGGCGCTCGGCGACGGCAAGTCACCGCGGCTCTGAGTCGCACTGACGGCGCTCGCGGGCGCCAACTCGGGCGTCTACGCCATCCTGACCCCGGACGATGACGACCACGAGGAGGGCACCAGCGCCCTTGCCGACATCCCCGAGGCCGCGCGGCCCCCCCACTGTGCGCAGGGCGGCCTGCCCCCTCTCATCGCAGGCGCGGCCGCCCTGGCCTTGGCGCGCCGCTTCCGAGCGCTGCCACCTCAAGGGCGGACGGCGGCGGCCCGAGCGGCTGGCGCGGCGAGGCTGGGCAACCCCGCCATTGCGAAACCGTTCGTGCTGAGCGCGGCGGGGCGGCCCCTGGCAGCGGGCGCCGCCGTGGCTGCGACCGCGGGCGGGCTCGACGAGGGCGACTTCTTCGCGGTTCGCCACGGCGTGCCCGGGCCCCCTTTGTGGCACGAGCGGGTCGCGGTCTACCAGCCCGCGGCGGCTGCCCCGGGGGCGCCCGCGCCAGGCGGCGGGCTCGCGGCCTTGGCCGCCGCCGTCGGCGGCCCTGGCGACCCCCCAGAGGCGCTCGTCTCGCCGCCGCCGGCGCCCGCGCCCAGCCCCGCGGGCAGCCTCGGCGCCGGCGCCGGACCCCGCGGCCGCAGCGCCCCCGCGGCGGCGGCGGCGGCCCACGCGGGCTCCTCCCAGAGGGCGCTCCTCCTCGGCCCTGGCAGCGCTGGATGGATCGGTCGCGCCAGTGAGAATTTGCCGAGGCCCTCTGCCGAAGCCCACACCCTAATTCGAGGAGCTCGTCCGTTCGGCCCGCGCGTCGACCCCTTCCTCGGCCCCCCCCCCACCTCCCGCGCCGCCTTCGTTCAGGAGGGGAAGAAACACACAGACACAATTAATCGTCGATCCCCAGGAAAATATGGGAAAATATGGGAAGTGGTGGGGAAGACAAAAACCCAGAAAATATGGAAAAATATGAGGGATATTTTTATGTGTGTGTATTTATTTGTGTGTTCTGGAGCCCCTTGATTCGTGAGGGGGCGAGTAGATCGGGGCATGGCCGCCTGGAAGCTCACGCCGCGCGGCCCCGGCAAGGTTGGCATTTCTTTTGTCGTTATATAAGAAGGCAACCGCAGATCTACATGTGGCACGAGGGTAGCCGATGTTTGTTTCAGACACCCCTCTGCCACCCGCCCCCCTACGGCTACGGCCCACGGCTGCCTAGAGCCCCAGGGCCGAGGTCTTCGCGGGGGCGGAGGACATCGCCACTTGCTTTTATAGGATGACCCTGCCCGCAGAACCTCCGGAATGTTGCGCCTTTCCCCCCCCGACGCCGGCGCTGCTGGGGTGGCCGAGGTCGAAGGCCGCGTTGCGGGGCCAGGGGCCACGCTGGAACCGTTACTTTTCTACCGATGGGTTGGATTTGGGCCGCGCGCATCACCCAGTCTGTCTTGCTGAACTCCCTGGGAGACTCTGGCATCGAAGGGGCGCGCCTGGTCGTCGACGGCAGCCCCGCCCCCCCGCACGCTGACAATCTCAACGTTCGAGTCGCCGGGTACGTCGTCGCCCGCGAGGTGGAATCTGCCTCGAAAGACTCGTCTTTCCTTGGGCTGGAGCTGGGATCAGGGAACAGGCTATCTATCCGATGACGCGGCCCCTGGAGGCTGCGCCCCGCTCTAGAAGAGATCCCCCGGCGCGGGCGCTCCAGCGGATCGCTTCTACAGGTGGTCGTGGGGCACGTTCCCTGGGCCGCCCTGCTCCGGCGGGAGGCCTTGAGTTTCCTGGGCGACGTGCATGCGCATAGCCAGCGGGCAAAGGGTGACGTCGTGGACCTGTGGCCGGGTGTCTGGCGGGAGCTGCGGAGGCTCCGGCGCGTTCTTCCGCTGCTAGTTGCGCAGCTCGACGCAGGCGACCAGGTTCACGCCTTCGACGCGCCACCTTTCGGCATCGGTGTTTCAGTGCGAAGAGCCGCCGCGCAGGCGACTGGGGCACTGGGCGGTGCTCGGAACGGTGACGATACAAGGTCGAGGAACATGCCCGCCCCCGCGAAGCTGCCCTCGCTCTCTCGCCCGCCCCCCTGGGGTCGGCCCAGACGGGCAAGGCCCCGGCGGCGATCGCAGCCCAGGCCCGTATACGACGACCCCGACTGCCGTGAGCGGGTTGCCCGTTGTTTCGACGAGGTCCCGTGCGATCTCAAAGATCCGAGCCATTGGGCCCACGCGGTTGCCACTCAGGTCTTTCTTGGCGCCAACGTCTTGGCTCTTGCGGGGGAGGCCTCGGCGGTCGCTGTGCGGCGCGCCTTTCGGAATCATCGCGCTCTGGGTCGTCGCCCCCCGTTCGTCGATGGTAACCCCCCGTGGCCCTAGGGGCCACCGAGGGCAGAGCGATGTCGAAATTCCTGAAGCCGCCCCTTACCAAAATCGCCTGCCGCGCCTTGGTCAGCGGCCGTCGCATCGTCGTCCGCTGGGCCCCCACCGAGAGGAACGTTAGCGACGCGCCTTCCCGAGGCAAGCATGGCTGGTTCACGGGCGTCAGGCGCGCCTGGTCTCACCCCAGCGCTGGGGCGCGCGCGCCCCGTTCATTCGACTCCGTACTCCTCCTGGCCCCTACCCTTTCGCCTCCAGGCCGCTGCGCCGGTTGCGCTGGCTGGCCGCGCGCCGCGGGCGCGGCCAGCACGCGGTCGGGCGTTGAAGGCGGTCGTGGCGGGCTCCGCGCAGACCCTCCTGAAGTCGATCGGGGCATCGGCGGCGGCCGCCTCGGCGCGCGGCCGCCCGGCTCGCGGGGCCCCGCCCCCGCTGGAGCGCCTCGCCATCCGGCCGTCGACGGAGGACCCCTACCCGAGCTTCTTGGGACGTTTCGAGGGCCACTGCCAGGCGTTCGGCCTCGACTGGGACAGCCCGGACAGCCTCCCCAGACCCCCGACGTCATGATTTTTTCATGACGTCGACCCCCAGAGGTCTGGACCCATTCCCCAGGACCCGTTTTTCGTCCTGAGTCGTTTTTTGACGGTCCCGAGGGCCGGTAAGGGCCCCCAGAGTCCCAAAAATAATGAAAAACCTCCCGTCGTGATTTTTTCATGACTCGAGGGGGTCTGGGTCGACGCCCTCCGGGTAGATTTCCCCAGCGGGCTGCGCCTCGACGGGGCGGGGCCGGGCGCGGGGGGCGGCGCGCTCGCGGCGCCCGGGCGCGTCCTGCCCGGGCTGGGCCGCTCGGCCCCGTCGCGCCCCCCCCCGGGCCAAGCGCGCCGCTCAGGGTCGGGGGGAGACGCGCGCCCCCGCTCGCGCGGCTGCCCCTGCCGAGAGCCGCGACGGGGGCGATCGAGGGCTTGCCGATCGCCTTCCTCCCAGACCCCCTCGAGCCATGAGAAAATCACGACGGGAGGTTTTTTTTCATCATTTTTTGACTCTGGGGGCCCCTACCGACCCTCGGGACCGTCAAAAAACGACCCAGGACGAAAAACCGGTCCTGGGGAATGGGTCCAGACCTCTGGGGGTCGACGTCATGAAAAAAAACATGACGTCGGGGGTCTGGGATGGGGGCGATCGAGGGCTTGCCGGTCGCCTGCCTCGCCGCGCTGGCTCACATTTGCTACTTGAGGCCGCGGGGGGCGATGCAGGTCCGCAGCCTGCGCCCCATCGCGCCGGCCGCCGCCGCCGGCCCAGCCTACCAACGCAGGCCCATCCTTCCCCACGACCCCGCGCTGGCGCAGGCCAGGAAGACGGGCGTCTACGACGACGCTGTCGCGGTGGATTTGGACCCGTGGCTGCGCCCCTCGCTGGGCTGCATCCGCGGCCACCTGGGCCCCGACGGGCTGGCGATGGGCCTGAGTTTCTCGGAGCGCCGGAAGGCCTTCATCGACGCCGCGAACTTGCTGGGCCCCAGGCCGCTCGAGCCGCGCCCCTACACGAGCTGCGGTCGGTCAAGCGGCGCGCCAGGGATTCGAGGCCGCCGGACGCAATGAGCCCCGTCGACCCGCACGCGGCCGCCCGCGGGAACCTCGCGATCGACAGCTTCTCGGCCCTCATGGCCACCGGCAAGGCCGCGCTGCACAAGACCCCCGCGCTCGCCTTGGCGGCCCTCGCCCAGGGGCCGCCTGCGCCTCCGCCCCGGCGGGCAGCAGGCGCGCCCAGCGGCAGCAGGCACACGTGCATCTCAAAGGCCTGCTCGCCTCGGAATTGCGCCGCGCCGCTCGAATGCGCCGCTTTGCCCCGCTGGGGTTTTTCGCTTGAAGCGGGCGCTTCGGCGCGGCCTTCAGAGCTGCAGGCGACGCCGCCGTCTCTCTTGACATCCAGCATGGGGCCCTCGAGGACCACCTCCATCCAGAGCTCTGGAGTGCGATCCGCGGTCGGCTGCAGGGAGGGGTCATTGCTGAGGCCTGGCTTGGCGCTCCGCGCGCGACCGGGCCCAGAGCCTTCAGATAGCACCTCGGGCCCATCGCCCCCCACGTGGGCCTCCGGGACCTCACCGCCCAGGAATCCTACATTCTCGATGTCGACAACAACGCGTTTCTCTTGAGCTTGAAGATCATCAGCGTTTGCGTGCGTCCTGGGGTCCCCGCCTACCTCGAGAACCCGTCCTCTTCTATCGTGCGGTGCGTTCCTCTCCTTCAACCTCTCCTTCGTCTTCCCGAATGTTCTGTGCATGTTGTTGATGCATGCCGTTTTAGGGCCCTTTGGTGGAATCGAACAAGGCTCGAATGCTGGATACCAACCTTCTCTAGACGTCCGACGCTGCGGCCGCGGGGGCATCTGCTCGCAGTCCCAGAAACCTCACCTTGTCTTGGCCGGCGTGGATCCTAAAACTGGGCGCAAGTGGGCAGCTGTCGCCGCCTGGCCCTACCTCCCACCCCAAGAAAATTCGTCGGCCCCTGACCAGGCTCTGGCTCCAAAGGGCGGAGAGAACCTCAGCATGCACAAACGCACTCGGGCATTGGGGGTGAACCCTGCCGATGTTCCTATGCATTCATGAGTTTGAAAGACTTAATGTTTCGGCCTGCGGCCAGTGCCACATTTCGGCATCGGGCCTTTGTATGCCTTCGGTCTCGCTTTGACGCTCAAGTTTCTGCCGCGCGGCGGCTCACTGTGCCTCTGCGAGCTTGCCGTTCCGCCCGGTGGACCACGCAGAAATTGCACTGTCGCCGGTCAAGTCATTGGCACACGGGGGGATGGCAGAGCTGCTCTCTTTTTAAAAGGTTAAGCAACAGCCAACTACGAGTGTGCCGTACCTGTATTCGGGCTCCAGCTCTCTCCCTCCATCCCTCCGTCGTTTTCTCCCTTTTGTTTCCTTGGGCCTTTGCGTACCTTCGGTCTCGCTTTAACGCTCAGGCTTCTTCCGTGTGGCGGCTCACTCACTGTGCCTCTGCGAGCCTGCTGCTCCGCCGGGTGGGCTACGCAGAACTTGCATTGTCGTCGGTAAAGTTATTGGCCCACGGGGGGATGGCAGAGCTTATTTGTTAATGCGTATATTCCCCCTCTTCCTCCTCTTCCTCACCGTCATCAGCATCACCACCATTACCATCACCATCATCAACAACATCATCGTCGTCGTCAACACTGTCATAACCATCACCATCAGCAGCATCACCATCATCATAGTCGGCGTCGTCATCTCCATCGTCATCCTCCTCATGACCAGCATCCCAATCATCATCAACAACATCAAAAGCGTTAGAATTACCATCACAAACATGATCACCACCATCATCACCATCAGCATCAGCAACATCATCCTGGCCACCATCATCACCAGCATCATCATCGTCGTCGTCCTCATCATCAGAAGCATTGCCATCACCATCATCATCATCAAACCAACAGCAATATCACCATCATCAGCAGCAGCAGTATCATCAACATCCTCATCATCTCATCCTTTTCCTCCTCGCCACCGCCCTCCTCGTCATCGTATCTTCCGCCACCATGCGAGCGCGGGCCGCGCGCTTTTATCATGTGCGTGCGAAGCGCTTGTGAGAGCGCAGGTTTAGCGCGTGCCCTCAAAAAGTGGAAGTGGGCCCGACAGACTGACAGTGGCCTCGCATCCGAGCGGACGCGGTGGCATACATATGACGGGGTACAGCCCAACGCTGCGTCTCCGAAAGACGGGCGACGCGACAATGTGCGGTCAGCAGCCAGTCTCAATGTGCTGAGCGAGAATAACCACAAAGCATATGATCAAGTGTATTGATACACTGGGTGGATGCGCCCATGGTTGTCGCGGTCGGTTGTTGCGCTTCTGTCTGGCTCATTGTGCTCGGAGAGCAGGAGAGACCAAAAAAGACAAGGAGCAGGAGCAGAGGAGTATGAGGAAAGGGGAGAAGGAGGACCAGAAGGAGCTCACTATGCTCTATCGGTTCGTATCGTTGCGGCCCCCTCCCCTCGCATACTCTTAGCCCTGGCGGGCCCGCCATCTTCTGTTTTTCCTGTTGCGTTTGTCCTTGCTCGGTTGCTCCAACCAAGCCTAATTAATTTGGTGTTGCAAGCCTGCGTCGGCCTTCTATGCTTTCACACACGTGCGGTTCAGGCTCAGTCCCCTCGTTCGCGCGGCGTCGAATAGCGGGGGAGGGGCGCGGCGACAAGTTGGATGGGGGGAAAACGAGGAGCAGAGATAGAACCAGGAAGGGGGGGATGAAGGGGGCGACGACAAGGAGGGGGAATATGTGGGCGAGGAAAGGCGGAGGGATGAACCAGGATGAGGAAGGGGGGAAGAAGGAGCAGAACCCAAACATGCGACGTCCCGAGTTTTTCCGAACGGGGTCCCTGGAAGTCCCGACCCCTTCCCTGGGACCGGCTTGTCGTCCTGAGTTGTTTTTTGACGTTCCCGAGGCCCGGCGAGGGCCCCCCGAGGCCGAAATTGGCCCAAAACTTCCCGCCCTGATTATGTCACGACGCGATCCTGTCTGGGGCGACAGCATGGAGGCGGACAGCGACGCAGCGAGGAGCACCAGAGGCGGCGCCCCCCCGAAGGCCCAAGAGGGGCCGGCGAAGGCCGCCCCCAGGGGCCCGCCGCCCGGGGCGCCGCGGCCCGCCGCGGCCCATATGGCCCGCGCCGCCGCGGGCCAGGGCGCAGAGAGCACGAAAACGTCCCCGTACCCGTCCTCCTCCTCCTCCTCCTCCTCCTCCTCCTC
>CAUYUJ010001418.1:0-12500 GCA_963575745.1 Prorocentrum cordatum
AGATCTACACACCAGTATATAAGTGCATACATGTTGGTATACACACCTACATACAGACACACCTATATAAGTGCATACATGTTGGTATACACACCTACATACAGACACACCTACATACATACATACATGCATGCATGCATGCATGCATGCAGACAGACATACCTACCTACCTACCTACCTACCGACCTACCTACCTACCTACCTACCTACCTACCTACATTCATACATACATACATACATACATACATACATACATGCATACACATACACATACATATACACATATATATGCATATACCTATGCATATACATATACATATACATATAAATATACATATGTATATGCATATGCATATGCATATGCATATGCATATGCATATGCATATGCATATGCCTATACATATACATATACATATACATATACATATACATATACATATACATATACATATACATATACGTATACATATACATATACATATACGTATACATGTACATATACACATACACATACATATACACATACATATACACATACGTATACATATACATATACATATACCTACATGCATACATGCATACGTGCATGCATGCATGCATACATACATACAGACAGACAGACAGACAGACATATGTTCTACGCAAAACACCGCGGGTGACACAACCAAATCGCGAATCACAGGGTCGCTAGGCAGACCGGGGACACCGCACAGGCCCGCCTTGCAGTAGGCAAACCCATGCGATGGATCGTGGCCTGGACAACTGATCGGCATTGTCCTTTTCTCCCGTCTGAATATCCTCTCTGTCCTCTTCCTTCGTCATGATCCCTCCTCCCTCTTGTCGCAATTGCAGTGTCGATTCGTTGTTCAGGCCACGGTTCATAGCATGAATGTATATATGTCTCTTGTTATCTCTATATATGTATATATGTGTATATATATATATGTATTTATATGTGTGTATCCACTCTCGCTCTCTCTCTCTCTCTCACGCGCAAGCGCGCACCCTCACTCTTATCCGCAAGTGCGGGGAACTCGAACTGAAAGCCACAAGCTGGATCACCGACGCAGCGACCAATCGACCACAGCATCCTTGATCGCGTACTGTCCGCAGGGAAGGGAACTCCCCCACAACAACATTCCAGAAGGCTCGCGGATGCCAGCCGACGCAAGAGATCCAGCGGTACCCACCTTGGGGGCAAATTGCGGCAAACTACAATGCCCAAAACAACAGTCTCGCCTTCACTCTGCCCTGACGATATCGGGTGGGAGTTGAAAGTGCACCTTACCGAAACGAGGTTGTGATAGTGGAGCGGCTGCAGAAAGGTAGCGCAACATTGTGTTTCGGAGGCGCGTATTCGCGCAGTGAGCCCGGCGACGGTCGAGCCTGGATTGGGCTACTCAGTAGGGGGCGCGACCCTGTTCACGAGGCTGGTTCTGAAAACCCTGGATCTGAACAAAAACTGACAACCGCCACCGTGCCTGCACGGAGTGGGCGTGCTAGCATGCTCGTCTGCTGCCTGAAGGTGTCGTCAGTCTTTCTTGGGCCGACCCCCACCCTCGTAGCGCGCCCCACTCAAGCAAAAACGCCCCCCCCCCCAACTGACGTGTCTCGCTGGCGTTGGTTTCGGCCTCAAGACGGCCAGGATGGCCTCCAAGACGGCCTTCAAGACGGCCAAGACGACACCACGACGGTCCACGATGGACCAAGGCCACACAAGAGGTTCCTGACACGGCCTCGAGACGCATCTGGCGCACCAGACTCGCTTCAGCCTGGTGTCCGTAGCGCGTGTAGAAAACACCTTGCCAACGCCGCGCACCTGGCGCCTGCGTTGGCTCCCAGTGGCTGTCCCTCCAATGGCGACCGCTGAAAGCGCTGAGACTCGATTGATACTCATGCTGGGAGGGCGGGTGGGAGCGAGCGACACGGTCTGCGGCTTGTGGTCAGCTTGACATCTACCCCGACTCCCTCGCCTGGGGTTGTGCCCCCCCCCCCCCCCCCGCGAGGTGTCAGACGGCCCTGTTTGGGCCCATCTCGGAGATGGTCTGTGATGGCCTCTGACATACTTCCTGGAGGCCCCAGGACGGACATGAGACGGCGAGAAGCGCTCTAAGGACTGCACAAGAGACCCCTTCTGGGGCCAAGGTCGCCCCAGAGCCTACGGGAAGATCGATGGGCCCCTGAGCCGTTGGGATGGGCCCAAGAGGCCCCCTTGTGAGGCCCCCAGGAGCATTCAAAGAGCCCCCGAAAGGGCAAGCGGTTCGGGTTCCGAGAGGGGGGCGGATTGACCTCCCCCCTGTGTTGGATCATGGGGGCCCAGGGTCGCCCCAACAAGGCCGCAAGACCCCCACACAGTGCTCAAAGGGAGCCCCAAGACCGCACAGAACAACCCCAAAAAGACCACAAGAGGTCCCCAAAACAGCCCCGAGGGGACCCGCAACTGGCTCCAAGAAAACCCCGCGAAGTCAGACGCCAGCGAGACCAGACGGGCGAAAACAGCGCCAGCGAATCCAGCGCCAGCGGATCCAGCGCCAGCGAAACCAACTCATACCCTCCTGCTCCTCTGTTTGTTCCTCCTGATGTCCCTCCCCCCTTCAACCTCGTCGCCCAAGCAACTCTCAAGGGCATCGTATACGGATGGGCTGGTGCAAATACACGAAGCCGCGTCGGCCCCACCCGCCGAATTCAGCAAGCAGTGGAAACGTGCCGCCACGGACACGTCGGTCACAAGCGAGCACTCTCATGGGCAAGCCCATCCTGGAGCACAAGCATACGGCCCCAGCACGAGACGATGCAGATCTGCGCGGACGGCAAGGCAGAACCCTGAAGCGCACGCACGCGCACACGCATACGGACACACACACACATCCTCGCCGAGCGCGTTCCACTACTCGCGAAGTGCCTACTCGCAAACGTCTGAAAAACACATGACTGATTTCATGTCATTTATCGTAGATCCCCCGCGGGGGATCCAGGCCATTTGCAAGCAGCTACTCTGCGAGCAGTGGAATGCGCTCGTCGACACACACATCCACACACACACACGGACACGGACACGGACACGCGGGCACACGGACACGGACACGCGCGCACACACACGCACGCACACACGCACACACACACACACACACACACACACACACACACACACACGTACGCACACGCACACGCACACGCACACGCACACACAACACACACACACACACACACACGCGCGCACACACACACACACAACACGCACACGCACGCACGCACGCACACAACGCACACGCACACACACGCACAAGCACGCACACGCACGCACACGCACGCACACACGCACCACACACACCACACACACACACACACACACACCACACACACACACACACACACACACGCGCGCGCGCGCGCGCGCGCACGCACACGCTCCTTGGCGCCGCGGCCACGCGCGCACCCGCGTGGCGCGGCGCGAAGGACCGCCCGGGCCCCACCCGGGAAGGGAGCGATGGCACCGCCCGCGGGGGGAGCGATGGCACATGCATTCCGAAAAGACCCTGACTCGTTAATAATAGGGGGCCACATGCGAACCCTACCCCTACCCGCCACGATTTCTGAGGGGGAGGGCCGAGCGAAGTGAACCCCACCCTCCCCCTCAGAAACCGTGGGGGGTAGGGGTAGGGTTCGCATCTAACCCCCTAGCAGGCGCGAGCTCCGAGCCGCAGGGCAGGGGAGGGCGGGGGAAGCGGAGGCCTGGGGGTGGGCACCAGCACCAACGCAGGGGGCCTGCCTCCACCGGGGGAAGACGATCCTGGGTTCCGGCGTGGGTGCTACTGCTTCGCACGGAGGCCCCGGGGCCCACCCAGAGGGGAGCGGCGGCACCGCTCGCGGGGGGAGCAGGCGCGAGATCGGAGCCGCAGGGGAGGAATCAGGGACGAAGCTGGTGAGGACCTGCGCGGCGCCAGCACCGCTCCCTCGACCGTGGCCCACCGCCAGAGTCTCCCACCATGGAGCGCACCGTAAAGCGTGTGCCGTATGACTCTGCTCCACGAGCACCGCAGCCACCGGAAGTTTACCGAGGATGAGTGCGACAAGTTCGATGAGTATCGTTTCACCGATCCCCATCCTCAGCGGCGTGGCCTGGGCCCCACTGGCCGATCTACCCCCTAGATGGGGTTATGGGTCGTTCCCTTCGGGTTTCGAGGGGTGTATCCCCAACTGGGGGTGGTGATTTGGTGGGGGTCTCGAAGGGGGTGGGAATGGGGATGGGGATCGGTTAAACGATGCCGAACAAAGGGGGAAGCGGGCAGCCGGACGCCAGAGCAGTGCGCGCAGTGCAGGCGACCAAGATGAGGCGCAGCGACGGCCCACGGCGGCGGGGCGAGCCACCGAGGCGGAGTGCTCACCCAGGGCTGGACCTAACAGTTGTTTTTCGTGTTGTGTTCGTTTTGTTGTTCATTTTGCTCTACTCCAGATTTCGTAATAAAAGGGAGGGGGTCTGGACCCTCCAAGACAAGCCATTTCAGACCTCCCCCGTGGGAGAACCCTCCAAAACATCGTCCCCAGACCCACCAGGCCCTCCAAGATAGCCTGGAAGAGACCCCCCCGAAATGAGACCCCCCTCCCTTTATTACGAAATCTGGAGTACCTGTTTTCCTGTACCCTCCTGCCAAAACGAAAAAACAAAACACAGCCGAAGTCCAGCAAAACAGCGTTTGGGTCCAGCCCTGTGTGCACCGGGCTTCTAGAGCCCTCTGTGCTAGCATTTCGTGCCGAGATCCACGAGCGAAGGGGCGGGGAACCGAAAAAATCTCAAGCGCGTGCTCGAGCTTCCCGAATGACATGCCCAAAAGGCCCGAGGGCTCCCAGACGGGCCAAGAGGGCCCCAAGAAGCGTCCAAGAGGGCCCGAGATGGCCCGAGATCGCCCCAAGAGCGCTCCGAGCCTCCCAAGATGGTCCCAAGACGGGCGAACAGGCTCCCAAGACACCCCAGGAGGGCTCCAAGAGGCTCCCCAAGAGGCTCCTCCTCCTCTCCCTCGTCGTTGTCGACCTCGTCCTCGTCGCAGCCGTCGCCGCCTTCGACGACGTCGTCCCCGCCGTCGTCGACAGCGCCGTCCTCGCTGTCCTCCTCGGCGCCCTCGGCTGCCGAAATCAGTTATTCCCATTTGGGTTTGGAATATGTTTGTGTTCTCGTCGTTTCGGGCTTTCGACGCTCCGAGACTGCCCAAGAGGCCCCCGAGATCGCCCCAAGACTGCCCAAGAGGCCCCCAAGAGCCCCCAGACGGCAAGGATGGCCCTCAGACGGTCCAAGCAAGAGCAAGAGGCCTTCAAGACGGCCCTATAGGGCCCCCCTCTAGGGCCCAAGAGAGGCCCCAGAGGGGGAATACTAAGTCGTCGTAGACCTCGGCCTCGTCATCGTTCTCTTATAGTCGTCGTCGTCGTCGTCGCCGTCGTCGTCGTCGTCGTCGTCGTCGTCGTCGTCGTCGTCGTCGTCGTCGTCGCCGTCGTCGTCGTCGTCGCCGTAGCCGATCTCGTACTTCTCCTCTTAGTCGTCGTCCCCCTCCTCGTCCTCGTCGTCGTCCTCCTCGTTGCCGTCCTCCCCCTTCGCCTCCTCCTCCTTGTTCCTCCCGTTCCTCTTCCTCCTCCTCCTCCTCCTCCTCCTCCTCCTCCTCCTCCTCTCCCTCGTCGTTGTCGACCTCGTCCTCGTCGCTGCCGTCGCCGCCTTCGACGTCGTCGTCCCCGCCGTAGTCGACAGCGCCGTCCTCGCTGTCCTCCTCGGCGCCCTCGGCTGCCGAAATCAGTTATTCCCATTTGGGTTTGGAATATGTTTGTGTTCTCGTCGTTTCGGGCTTTCGACGCTCCGAGACTGCCCAAGAGGCCCCCGAGATCGCCCCAAGACTGCCCAAGAGGCCCCCAAGAGCCCCCAGACGGCAAGGATGGCCCTCAGACGGTCCAAGAGGCCTTCAAGACGGCCCTATAGGGCCCCCCTCTAGGGCCCAAGAGAGGCCCCAGAGGGGGAATACTAAGTCGTCGTAGACCTCGGCCTCGTCGCCGTTCTCTTATAGTCGTCGTCGTCGTCGTCGTCGTCGTCGCCGTCGTCGTCGCCGTAGCCGATCTCGTACTTCTCCTCTTAGTCGTCGTCCCCCTCCTCGTCCTCGTCGTCGTCCTCCTCGTTGCCGTCCTCCCCCTTCGCCTCCTCCTCCTTGTTCCTCCCGTTCCTCTTCCTCCTCCTCCTCCTCCTCCTCCTCCTCTCCCTCGTCGTTGTCGACCTCGTCCTCGTCGCTGCCGTCGCCGCCTTCGACGTCGTCGTCCCCGCCGTCGTCGACAGCGCCGTCCTCGCTGTCCTCCTCGGCGCCCTCGGCTGCCGAAATCAGTTATTCCCATTTGGGTTTGGAATATGTGTGTGTTCTCGTCGTTTCGGGCTTTCGACGCTCCGAGACTGCCCAAGAGGCCCCCAAGATCGCCCCAAGACTGCCCAAGACGCCCCCAAGAGCCCCCAGACGGCAAGGATGGCCCTCAGACGGTCAAAGAGGCCTTCAAGACGGCCCTATAGGGCCCCCCTCTAGGGCCCAAGAGAGGCCCCAGAGGGGGGAATACTAAGTCGTCGTAGACCTCGGCCTCGTCATCGTTCTCTTATAGTCGTCGTCGTCGTCGTCGTCGTCGCCGTCGTCGTCGTCGCCGTAGCCGATCTCGTACTTCTCCTCTTAGTCGTCGTCCCCCTCCTCGTCCTCGTCGTCGTCCTCCTCGTTGCCGTCCTCCCCCTTCGCCTCCTCCTCCTTGTTCCTCCCGTTCCTCTTCCTCCTCCTCCTCCTCCTCCTCCTCCTCCTCCTCCTCATCTCCCTCGTCGTTGTTGACCTCGTCCTCGTCGCTGCCGTCGCCGCCTTCGACGTCGTCGTCCCCGCCGTAGTCGACAGCGCCGTCCTCGCTGTCCTCCTCGGCGCCCTCGGCTGCCGAAATCAGTTATTCCCATTTGGGTTTGGAATATTTTTGTGTTCTCGTCGTTTCGGGCTTTCGACGCTCCGAGACTGCCCAAGAGGCCCCCAAGATCGCCCCAAGACTGCCCAAGAGGCCCCCAAGAGCCCCCAGACGGCAAGGATGGCCCTCAGACGGTCCAAGCAAGAGCAAGAGGCCTTCAAGACGGCCCTATAGGGCCCCCCTCTAGGGCCCAAGAGAGGCCCCAGAGGGGGAATACTAAGTCGTCGTAGACCTCGGCCTCGTCATCGTTCTCTTATAGTCGTCGTCGTCGTCGTCGCCGTCGTCGTCGCCGTAGCCGATCTCGTCCTTCTCCTCTTAGTCGTCGTCCCCCTCCTCGTCCTCGTCGTCGTCCTCCTCGTTGCCGTCCTCCCCCTTCGCCTCCTCCTCCTTGTTCCTCCTGTTCCTCTTCCTCCTCCTCCTCCTCCTCCTCCTCCTCCTCCTCCTCCTCCTCCTCCTCCTCCTCCCTCGTCGTTGTCGACCTCATCCTCGTCGCTGCCGTCGCCGCCTTCGACGTCGTCGTCCCCGCCGTCGTCGACAGCGCCGTCCTCGCTGTCCTCCTCGGCGCCCTCGGCTGCCGAAATCAGTTATTCCCATTTGGGTTTGGAATATGTTTGTGTTCTCGTCGTTTCGGGCTTTCGACGCTCCGAGACTGCCCAAGAGGCCCCCAAGATCGCCCCAAGACTGCCCAAGAGGCCCCCAAGAGCCCCCAGACGGCAAGGATGGCCCTCAGACGGTCCAAGAGGCCTTCAAGACGGCCCTATAGGGCCCCCCTCTAGGGCCCAAGAGAGGCCCCAGAGGGGGAATACTAAGTCGTCGTAGACCTCGGCCTCGTCATCGTTCTCTTATAGTCGTCGTCGTCGTCGTCGTCGTCGTCGTCGTCGTAGCCGATCTCGTCCTTCTCCTCTTAGTCGTCGTCCCCCTCCTCGTCCTCGTCGTCGTCCTCCTCGTTGCCGTCCTCCCCCTTCGCCTCCTCCTCCTTGTTCCTCCTGTTCCTCTTCTCTTCCTCCTCCTCCTCCTCCTCCTCCTCCTCCTCCTCCTCCTCCTCCTCCTCCTCCTCCTCACCTCGTCCCTCGGCTGCCGAAATCAGTTATTCCCATTTGGGTTTGGAATATGTTTGTGTTCTCGTCGTTTCGGGCTTTCGACGCTCCGAGACTGCCCAAGAGGCCCCCAAGATCGCCCCAAGACTGCCCAAGAGGCCCCCAAGAGCCCCCAGACGGCAAGGATGGCCCTCAGACGGTCCAAGAGGCCTTCAAGACGGCCCTATAGGGCCCCCCTCTAGGGCCCAAGAGAGGCCCCAGAGGGGGAATACTAAGTCGTCGTAGACCTCGTCCTCGTCATCGTTCTCTTATAGTCGTCGTCGTCGTCGTCGTCGTCGTCGTCGTCGTCGTCGTCGCCGTAGCCGATCTCGTCCTTCTCCTCTTAGTCGTCGTCCCCCTCCTCGTCCTCGTCCTCGCTCTCTTCGTTGCCGTCCTCCCCCTTCGCCTCCTCCTCCTCCTGTTCCTCCTGTTCCTCTTTCTCTTCCTCCTCCTCCTCCTCCTCCTCCTCCTCCTCCTCCTCCTCTCCCTCGTCGTTGTCGACCTCGTCCTCGTCGCTGCCGTCGCCGCCTTCGACGTCGTCGTCCCCGCCGTCGTCGACAGCGCCGTCCTCGCCGTCCTCCTCGGCGCCCTCGTCGTCGTCGGCCTCGTCCTCCTCGCCGCCCTCGTCGCGGTCGTCCTCGCCCGGAGCCGTCGTCACCGCCGCCCTCGACGCAGCCGTGCCTGGAACTCCGCGCGGGCGCCCTCCAGCGGCGTGGCCGGGGCCACCGGCGGGGGCGTCGGCTGGGCCGCCGCGGGCGGCGCGGGAGCCGGCGGCGCAGGTGCTGGGCAGAGGCCCAGAGTCACAGCGGAAGGGGTGGCGCACCGAAACTCGATGCCCCTCCCTTGTTCCCGCTGCCGGGTGCGCCTCGAGATCGTGGTCGGCGCACACTTGTGACGGGCATGTTTTCCACCACCACCACCACCACCACAAGTTGGAGGGGAGGGGGTCCTCCTTCTCCTCCTCCTCCTCCTCCTCCTCCTCCTCCTCCTCCTGCTGCTGCTCCTCCTCCTCCTCCGCCTCCTCCTCCTCCTCCTCCTGCTCCTCCTCCTCTTCCTGCTCCTCCTCCTCCTCCTCCTTCTCTCGTCCTCCTCCTCCTCCTCCTCCTCCTACTCCTCCTCCTCCTCCTCCTACTCCTCCTCCTCCTCCTCCTCCTCCTCCTCGTCCGCCACCTCCTTCCCCCGAGCAAGCGGGGGGGCGGGGGGGGCGGTAAGCGGGGGGGGGGGCAGCGGAGCGGGGGCTGCCGACAAGGGGACCTTGAAAGGGCTCCGGAAGGGGCCCCGTGTGGGCCCAGAAGAGGGGGCGTGCGGGGCACCCCCATCTATCGTTGTGGATGCCACGACAATGGACACCCTAACAGTCCGATCATCGAATGAAAAATGTGTTTAAAATGTAGGAGAATGCCCTGGAACTGTTTTAAAACATGCTTATTGGTAATGCTTGAAACAGTTTAAACACATGTTCTAGACATCTGGAAATTATTTGGCAACGTGCTTCCTCTCCGTTGATCGTCCTCCACGAATCTATCGCCCCCCCTTTCGTTCGCACCCAAAGAGCACACCGCTGGGGTTGTCCAGGGAGTAGCCGTGTCGGTGCCGCTTTTGTTCCCGCAGGACCTCGCACCCCGTCCACCAGGGCGCACCCGGCGTGGCTCGTCTCGCGAGACGACGACCACGGACTGCGCACCCCTGGTCCTCAAATACCCCCCACACATGCTTCCAGCAACCAAGCAACCGGGCAACCCGACAATCTCGTCTGGTTCAGCCTTCTGACCCTGCGCCTACACACATGCACCTGACAACTCTGTTTAGCCTGAGCGAGGCTCCTGTCCAGAAATCCTATGGAATCGTAAGGAGTCGTCTGCGTTCCGTCAAAATCATCATAGATCCTGTGGAATGGAATCGGAGCGCCGAAACATTTCCTTGGGAACCCTTAGAAATCAAAGGGCATCGCATCGTGTACTGAAGAATTATACGGATTCCTTTGGGATTCGTAGCATTCTTACGGACTCCGACGGTACCCTGAGGAATCCTGAGGGGTCGTGGGAACCCTCAAAATCCGTGAGGATCTGAAAGAATCCTGAGGAAAGCTTCGGAATCCTGCGGAATTCTGGAGAGTCCTGAGGACCCCGACGGAATCCTAAGGAACCCTGAGACATCTTAAGGGATCCTTTGAAGCCTTCGAGACCCTTGGGAATCCTTAGGATTCCGACAGAAACCTACAGCATGCTTGGAAATCCGACGAAACGCTTCAAAATTCTTACGAATCTGAATGGAACCCTGCGGAATCGGTGTCCAGAGGAATCCTCATGAATCCTGCGCAATACTTGAAAATCCGTTGAAGTACAGAGGAAACCTGACGATTCCTCGGGGATCCTCCACAATCCGATGGGATCTATAAGACATCTTCTGGAATCCAAAGAAATCCTGGGATCCTGGGACACCCTCAAGAAACCTTAAAAATAACTCGGAATCCTGCAGAATCCTGCAGAGCCCTGGCGAATGAACCCTGAGGAATCGTGGGGGATGCCTCGGAATCCTACGGAATTAATTGGAACCCTCGGGAATCCGGAGGAAGTCTGAAGAATCCTTCAGAATCTAAAAAGAAGACCAAAGAAATTCTCAGAAATCCCGGGGAGCACCCCAACAAAACTAAAGGAACTCAGGGCAATCCTGAAGAATCATGCTGAACCCCAAACAACCGAAAGAATCACTAGCATTCCTGAGGACTCAGGAATGCTTAGGCATTCTCAGGGATCCTGAAGAACCTTCGGGATCCTGAAGAACCTTACGGACTCTGGGGGGTCCTCAGGAATCTAGGGACGTCCTCAGGAATTCTGACACATGCTTAAATACGCTCAATTGGGAAACTGAAGATGACCCAGGCATGACCCCAAGATGAACCCAAGATGGCCGACCCAAAGGTGACCCCAAGATGACCCCAATATGACCCAAAGAGGACTCCACCATGGCAACGGAAGGACCCCAGCATGGCCCCATAATGCCCCTCAACTAATCCCGACATGATCCCAGGATGACCTCACGCTGACCCCAAGATTACCCCACGATGGCCTAAAGACGACCCCAAAATATGAACCCAAGACGGCCCCGACATGATGTAAAAGAACCCAGCCATGAACTCACGCCAACCCAATGTGACGCCGATATGAACGCAGAATAACCTCAAGACGACCGCAAGATTAACCCACGATCGCTCCAATATGATCCCAAGATGGCCCCAATGTGACCCCAACATAACCTCAAGACGACCCCAATAGTTGTTTCGTTGGCCCCAACATGACCCCAGTCTGACCCGTCAAGACGACCTCAACCTGACCCCATGGATGATCCAAACATGACCCCAAGAAGGCCCCACGACGACACATAACTCCAAGATGACCCAATGATGGCCCCAACGCGACTCCCAAATGGCCCCAACACAATCCCAAGGTGACCCCACTATGACCCCAAGAGGACGCCAACATGACACAGTGTGAACCCAAGATGCCCCCAACATGACGCCAACATGAACCCAAGATGTCTCCACGCTTCCAACAAAACGACCCCAACATGACCGCAACACGTCTCCGAAGTGACATCCTTTCGACCCTGGGAGGACACCAATATGACCCCACGATGACGCCGAGATGACGCCAAGATGACCACAACATGACACCATCGTGACCCCAAGATGGCATCACGCTGGCCCCAAGGTAACTCCAAGACGTCCACATGATGACCCCGAGACGACCTCAAGGTGGCCCCAAGATAAACCCAAGACGACCTCAAGATGACTCTCGCGGCGCCATGGCATCTGCTCACGACGTCAGATGTCGGGCCTCCTCTTGCTCAATGTCCCCCCTCCACTCCTGCACCCCACATCGGAGGAAAGACAATGCGACAAGGACGAGAAGACGAAACCCCGCGAGGAGGAACAGCCGCAAGAGAAGCGGGGTGGATAACGACGACGACGACGACGATGACGCAGACGGTGGCGCTGGCGACAGCGACGATGAAAACGAACACGACAACGACGGCGTCGACGACGACGCCAGCGACGCGACAACGACGACAACGACGACGACGACGCCGACGACGACGACGACGGCGGCGGCGGCGGCGTCATCGGCGTGGGCGTCGTCGTCGTCGGTCGTCGGTCGTCGGTCGTCGGTCGTCGATCCGTCATCCGTGGTCAATCCCGTCGTCCGTCGTCGTCGTCGGTGCAACGTCGTCGTCGTCATCGTCGTCGTCAAAATTGAAGTCGAAGGAGGAGCCGATGACGACCCCACGAATCCTCCGCGATGACCCCAAATGTGATCCAAAGATGGTCCCCAAAAAACTTCAATATGGCCCCACCACGGCCCCGAAATGCCCGCAATATGACCCCATGATGGCGCCACGGTGGCCCAAATATGACCCCAACGTGACCCCAAGATGACCCCAAGATGACCTCACGATGACCCCAAGATGGCC
>CAUYUJ010001418.1:17500-40000 GCA_963575745.1 Prorocentrum cordatum
GTGAACCGAGTAGGTGACCTCTACCCTCGGCCCGAGCATCACTGCCCAAACAGGTGGAATCGTCGACACGTTCGGGCTGGAGGGGGCGCACGACACGTTATTCAACAGAGCAACCAGCTCCAGGACTGACAACTTCAGCGCCCCCAGAAATGGGCTCTCTCGTCAATCTCGGCCTGTCGAGCTGTCGAATCTCACCAGCCCTCTGGGCGTCGGTGGTTTAGGGCGTTTCCTGTACCGCCCCTCCCTCTTCCCATTCGGGGAGGGGTTTACCCCTCCCCCTACCCCCTCCCCACTGACCTGGACAGGAGGGGCGGGGAGCGGTCAGAGCGTCCAAAACGGCCTCGGCGAGGAAGCCAACATCATTGATTTTACTATGGTTTGGGCCCCATTTTGGCCTTCTGAGGGGGCAGCGCCAATTAAAGCTCCCCTCTTCTTTGATCGAGTTCCTCCACGATGGCCGCAAGAAGCCCCCAGGATGCCCCAAGAGGCCGCAGGATGGCCCCAAGATGGCCCCAAGAGGCCCCCCAAGAGGCCCCCAGGAGGCCCCCAAGAGACCCCCAAGAGGCCCCAAGAGACCCCCCAGAGGCACCCAAGGTGCTCCCAGAGGCCTCGGCGATAATGTCAAACCATTGTTTGCACTAAGGTTTTAGCCACATGTTGGCCTCTTGGGGGGGGCACTGATTAAGATGACTCCAAGAGCGCCTCGGAGAGCCCAAAATGACCTCCAAGATGGCTCAAGAAATCCCAAGATGTCTCATACTGGCTTCCTCTGTGTGCTGTCCACTTCCCTGATCGAGGCAATCCCACCAGCCCTCTGGGCGTCGGTGGTTTAAGGCGTTTCCTCTTCCACCCCTCCCTCTTTCCCTTCGGGGAGGGGTTTACCCCGGGGGGGGGCGCGAGCGGTCAGAGCGTCCAAAACGGCCTCGTCGAGGAAGCCAAAATCATTGATTTTACTGAGATTTTGGCCCCATTTTGGCCTCCTGAGGGGGCAAAGATGGCCCCAAGAAGCGCCCAGGAGGCCCCCAAAGGCCCCAAGATGGCCCCAAGAGGCCCCAAGAGGCCCCCAGGAGGCCCCAAAGAGGATCCCGAACGGCCCACAGAGGCCCCCCCGAGGCACCCAAGACGCCGAAAAGCCCCTCAGGACGACCCTCTACTCGCCTGGGCGTCGTTTCTGGACGGGCTGGTGGGGATACGCGAAGCGTCTAGAATTCTCGAGCCTCTCGGCCGCAACATGCAAATGGACCCGGACTGACAACTTCAGCGCCCCCAGAAATAGGCTCTCTCGTCTATCTCGGACTGTCGAGCTGTCGAATTTGCGAGCCTCTCTGTCGTAGCATGCAAATGGACCCGGATTGACAACTTCAGCGCCCCCAGAGATCGGCTCTCTCGTTATTCTCGGCCTGTCGAGCTGTCGACTTTTCGAGCCTCTCTCGGTCGTGACATGCACAACGGGCCCGAGAAGCAAAGACAGGGGGCCACGGGCCGCCACGGAAACCTCCGTGCATAGCATCCTCGGCACTCCGCAGACCCCGCGCCCCCTAGCAGGAGCTCTCGCCATCGCTCGGACGTCCATTCCCTGTGTTTTTTTCGGTTTCGTGCGGGTTTTTTCCGGCAAGTGATCAAGGATGCTCCTCGATGGTCCTCGCCGAGGAAAAAACGCACACGTCCGAGCGATGCCAGGAGCTCTGGGACCCCGCTCGGCTGGCTGAGGGAGCGTCCGAAGGGCTCCGGGGGCAACGGTTCCTCGCGACGCCGAGCAGCTATGCTTTCCCGAATGGTCCAAACTGGAACTCAAAGGTGTACCCCATCATGCCTGGGCTCCGGGGGCAACGGTTCTCCGCGACGCCGAGCAGCCGTGTTACCAAAACTTTACCGAGTTGTCCAAGCTGGAACTCCAAGATGTGCCCGATCGTGCCTGAGAGTCGCTCATGTCGGGTGTTCGTAAGCTCGCCCTGGACTGCTTCGCCTGGTCCGCCGAGGGTGACTCGACATATGACGAAGCTCGCGCTGAACAACGATCCCCACTGCAACAACAATTCGAATTACGAGCTGAACTTCAAGCCCTAGCTCTGAAAGTCCCGATCGTGGCCCACGGGAGTGCCTTTATTGAGCTCAAGAAGTCTCCAACAGCGACTACATGCTGTCACGCAGCAGATCAAACCACAACGAAACCAACATCGGCATCACCGTATGGAGTCAGTGGCGGTTCGGGTCTAGGATGCTTGGAAGGAGAATCGGTGGTCACTCGTTCACAGACCATGTAGAAGACTCGCATGCCTCACAGGGGCACCTGGACGCCGATCCTACAGCTGTCGAATGGACTCCTCTAGCTTCAGGGACGAAGCTGGTGAGGACCTGCGCGGCGCCAGCACCGCTCCCTCGACCGTGGCCCACCGCCAGAGTCTCGCACCATGGAGCGCACCGTAAAACGTGTGCCGTATGACTCTGCTCCACGAGCACCGCAGCCACCGGAAGTTTACAGAGGATGAGCGCGACAAGTTCGACGAGTATCGCTTAACCGATCCCCATCCCCAGCGGCGTGGCCTGGGCCCCACTGGCCGGTTTACCCCCCTAGCTGGGGATATAGGTCGTTCCCTTCGGGTTTCGAGGGGTGTATCCCCAACTGGGGTGGTAATTTGGTGGGGGTCTCGGAGGGGATGGGGAGGAGGAGGAGGAGGAGGAGGAGGAGGAGGAGGAGGAGGAGGAGGAGGAGCACGAGCAGGAGGAGGAGGAGGAGGAGGAGGAGGAGGAGGAGGAGGAGGACATGCCCGACTGAATGATGGGGATGGGGATGGGTTAAACGATACCGATTCGAGGCGAGAATCCTGGGCAAACGTACTGGCCGATGCGACGCGTGCGAGGCGCTTTCGCTGGGCTGCACGAGGCGGCGCCCGGCTCCTCCTGCCTGCCCAACGTGGCATCTGCCACTGGACTGAAAGCGGCCAGGCTTGTGTTGATGGGCCTGTTTTCCACCGCCACCACCACCATAAGTTGGAAGGAAAGGGGGTCCTCCTCCTCCTCCTCCTCCTCCTCCTCCTCATCATCATCATCACCATCACCATCACCATTCCATCACCATCACCATCACCATCACCATCACCATCACCATCACCATCACCATCACCATCACCATCACCATCACCATCATGATGATCATCATCATCATTACCACCATCATCACCATCATCATCATCATCATCATCATCATCATCATCATCATCATCATCATCATCATCATCATCATCCACCTCCTTCCCCCAACTTATCTCAAAAGTATGGTGGTGGTGGTGGAAAACAGGCCATCATTGTTCACCGCAGGTGCCCGTTCAGCAAAGCATGCTCCAAACATGTTGGCCTGCGCGGCGACCACTGCTACTGCGAAACAGGCTTCTCTGATTGTCTCCGTGGCGGAGTTCGGCATAGACGACGCGGAAGCAGGGATCAACATCCAGCTCATCACATCGTAGCAGATTACACGGATGAGGAATTCGCACTGGACCAAAGATTATGAACAGGCAAATGCGTTTGGCACCTTGGACACGGACGTATCGGATGATACGAACATGCTGCACATGAATCCTGATGGCCTCTACTTCGGCCAGTTTTCAACCACAACAACATCATCATCAGTGACTGCTCTGGTGGAACGGGACATGTTCGCGTTGAGCAGGGTGTCCTTCAAGGACACCAGTCAGACCCCCTGTGAAGTTAATTCGTGGGTGTTGATCGTGAAGGCATGCAACCATGGATGGCCGAAGGACCTCATGTGCTCGAGCCCCATCAATATGTTGAGACCCCCAGCATCAACTTTGTTACCGCAGTGTTCCTAGATAGTACAGCACGGAAGGCCGCGGAGCAGACAGCGGTGGAGGAAAGAAGAAACGCTGCTGGGAGCTCCCCAATGACAGAGAGCCGTCAGGACGCCGCGCGACACGCGCGATGCGCAGGGCTTACCCTGGCACCCCACAGGAGGTTCAGCGCACAGCACCTCGTAAACCAGGCTACGGCAGGCTGGAGTCGCAGACGGTCGACACGACGCGAATCTGCAGCAGGGGCATTTCCTTTCGCCCTTGACGCAGCGCAACTTGTGAACAAGCCCGTCGGGGCCGCTACGAGTCTTGCTCTGAAACCCCTTCGGCAGGCCCGGGGCAGCCCTACACACAAGTGAGCAGGTCACGGTCCACACAGTTTGCCGGGGGAGGGGCTAACCAACAGTCGCGGCAGGCTTCGCAGACTGGACCTCTTGTTCCTGGACGGGTTTCTGCTCATTCGGCGGCGACGATAAGGGCGGGTATTACACGTATTCGCCGGGGAGACTTGTCGAAGACATAGATCATCGGCGCCCCTGAATACATGTATTGCTCTCCCCTGGGCTATTCGCCCCTATCGTTGCATCTTACTCATGTTACTCATTTGGGGGCTCAGTCTCATGACAATGGCACTACAGCCAAGCAGCGCCGGCGCATTCAGAAACGCATGCGCCGGGCATGGTACTCCACGGGACGCGTTCGGTTCACAGAGCGAGGACCTCGAAGGGTCCAGCGGCTTGCTTTTCCAGCGCGAATTCAGGCTCTACAGGCGATCGTTCTCAGCAGCAGTGATGATAACGCGGTCGACAGTCTGCGCCTCCAATGGGGCAAGGTGGTTTGAAAGGGGATGATATTCACATCAAGCACGTCTCCCTCCCGTCCCAGAAGATCTGGACAAATCTTAATTGAATTTCGACACACTTTGGGCTGCGCGTTCGCCGTCTACGCTAGCTTCAACAACTCGCTGCCGTTTTCCGCAAGACGACTGGCGAGACCGAGCCGACCATACCAGCCGAACTCCTCGTTCACGATGCCGAAAAAGTTGCCCTTTCAATGTAACCCGCGGGCCCTCCAGGTGCCCAACGACCTCAACATGTTTTCCCCCGTGGACGTCCGCAAGGGACTCGTGCAGGCCATCGGGTGGCATCCACCTAAAAAGTCTGCAGGAGGAGTTCGCCCCCAGGGTCAAAAACATCAACTTCCAGAAGCTTCGTGACCCGAACTGGGAAAGCGCTATCGTTGAGGCTGGGCGTCTTCGGGCTGACTCTGTTCCTGCAGCTGGAGGAGGTGGTGGAGGATGCCCTGAACCCATCCTCGATCCCGGCGACCCCGAACATGCCCCTGCGACTCGGACCTGGACCTGCCGCGAAACCCTCACGGATGGAACTCGCTCTGGGCTTGAGCGCACGGAACAGCAAGGGTGGTATGCCCACATGCGTTCCTGCCAGGAGGGGGATCTAGGGGGAGGGGCCTTATCACAAATACTAGCACTAACAAACCAGCGCTCGTGGCGAATGTCAACACACTCCACACGTGCTGTGTAGTTTCAACCTGTTCGAATGTTCTTCCAGAGTAAGCTCTGTCGGTGTAACCGCAGTCCTCTTCATCCTCTTCACCATCCTATCGTGGAACCGTACCCATAGAAATGTCCAGTTTGCAGTCGAGATCATCCGTCGCCCAGAGCCATACAAATACGTATACGTTCGCACGTTGATCTTGGGGAAGCTGTACTCTCCGTTGCGGCCGATGGCGCAGTGGGCGATACGGGTGAATCAGGCCGACCTTGAGAACGCCAAGAAGAGGCGAGCCAGGATTTCGCCGACGCTTTCATTCTCAGGTGGCGGACTCGGAGGGAGGCAAAAACACGCTCACAGCACAGGTGGCTCTGCAGCTTCGACAGCAGGAGCGAGCAAGGACCCGACGATCGGGCTAGACGAGGACTCGAACGAGACGGCGCTGGAAAAACATGAAGGGCTGTCTGAAGTGCAGTCAACATAAGAGAGGGCTGGAGGGAGCAGTTCTCATCACGCATCTGGTTCCTCACGAATGTACGATCAATCCAGCAGGAATGACCGCTGCCCAGACATATCTCAAATCAATCAAAGACCTCCGGGACACCAGTACGGACCCCCGAGCGTGTGTGTGTAGTCATGGCCATCCTGCGTGCGACCGTCGAGCACCCGATCCTGCTACAGCAGTAGCAGCAGCGGGGTGTTTCAAGCACTGGAGGGCCAAGACGGCCTACCAGACAGAAGGGTCCCCGTAATGGTCCGCCACGCATGTTTCGTGAACAGCTGGGCGAACGGAACTGGAGGGGTCTTTCTGCCGATGCGTGCCGTGATTTCAACCCTCGTCCTCGGTCTCGGGAGTGTTGCGAAGATGGCCCCCCCCCGGAGCCCATGACAGAGCGTCGGGTTCAGAACTCCCTGCAGAGGATGAGCCGGGGCGCCCGCCACCAAGAAAAACTGTCTTCGGTCTACGCAAAGGGGCGGGCGCTGATCTTGAAAGCAGGCCCGCCTCGTCCGCGTTTCCCCCCCTGCCCCCTTTCCCCACTCGCCCCTTCTCGTCGCGCTCCCCCCACCCTCTCCCTGGGTGGGCCCGCTCTTGAGCGTGGTAGAACCCAAATCGGGGGCGAGTGGGATCCCCGTCGCAGCTCGGACAGCAGGGGCCGTCGCGGGAAGGGGAAGGGCAAGAGTCGTGGGCGGCGTCGAGGTGCAGCTGCGGGCAGCGGACCGCGTCGCCTTGCTGTGTGCTGGGCTTGCTTCTGGTGCCTCCCCTCTTCCCTCGGCTCCATGGCTTCGTTTCGTGCAGCCCTCGAGGGATCTCTCTCGACTTTTGTCCGAATGAAGTTAGATGAGTTGATGGCCCCATTTTCCATCACCACTACCATAGGCAGGACGGGGGAGAAGGCAGGATTGGGAGGTCCTCCTGCTCCTTCTCCTCCCCTTCATCCTTCTCATCCTGCTCCTCCTCCTCCTCGTCCTCCTCCCCCTCATCCTCCCCCTCCTGCCCGAGGCAGTGGTGGTGGAAAATCGGCCCATCACGAGTGCAGGTTTCTCGAAGCTGTGCCGTGCTCCCTTCGGATTGTTCCCGTAACGATACAGGGAGGGGCTCCCTCGATGTTCCATGTGGCCACGATGTAAGCGAAATGATTCACACGCGCCCTGCCGGCCGTCAGTCCGCTTCAGACCGTGAGACCTGGCCATATGCAGAGTAGGCAGCCAGCCAGCTCCCTCCCATTCCTCCTCCTCCTCCTCCTCCTCGTCCTCCTCCTCCTCGTCCTCCTCCTCCTCCTCCTCCTCCTCGTCTCTTCTACACCGTGCAGACACCGCTAGAAGCCGAAGAGACACTGCAGGCACCACTAGAATCTCTACACCACTACCTCCTCGTCGGGGAAGCCATATAATTCCGACACCACTACCTCCTCGTCGGGGAAGCCCTGTACCTCTCCCAGGGTTCGTTATGACAAGGATTTCGAAGCGAATACGGTCGAGGCAACGAAGGCCTCCCAAGAGGCAAACAAACGTGCAAACGAGAGACGGTCACTGGGATATATATGTCGTGCTTTTTGTTTATGCTCATGTTCCTCATTCTCCTCCTTCTCCTCCTCTTCCTTCTCCTCCTCCTCCTCCTCCCATCATCACTATCATCAGCAGCAGCACCATCCTCATCGCCAACATCATCACCATCATCATCCTCATCGCCATCAGCATGAGCACAAGAGTCAGCATCATCATCATCACAATCATGAGCATCTGCATGAGCACTAGCATCGTCCTCCTCATCATCATCAGCAGCGGCATCAACATCAACATCATCATCAGCAGCAGCATCATCTGCATCAGCATCATCAGCATCAGCATCATCATCAGCATCATCATTATCATCAGCATCATCAGCAGCAGCATCATCAGCCACATCCTCCTCCTCCTCCTCCTCCTCCTCCTCCCTCGCCTCCTCATCATAATCATCCAACTCCTCCTCCTCCTCCTCCTCCTCCTCCTCCTCCTCCTCATCCTCACCCTGCTCTTCCTCCTCCTCCTCCTCCTCTTCCTCCTCCTCCTGCTCCTCCTCCTCCTCCTGCTCCTCCTCCTCCTCCCCCTCCCCTTCTCCTCCCCCCGCACCCCTCCTCTTCATTCCCCTACCCCCTCGGGAGCGGCCCAGAGGGGGGTGCCCAAGAAGGGGGGGTGCAAACCATGACCGGCGGCATGTGCGCGGCCCAGCGGGAAGGCCAGGGACGTAGTGAAAACAGAAGAGGCGGCACGAAATCTGGAGAAATGTCATGGCCCCCGCCAGGATGTCCACCCCCCCCCTAGTCATCACCCCCCTCTTTGCCGCCCCCGACCCCCCCGCCGGGGCGCGGCGCGCCGGGAACTTCTCGCCGCCGACCGTCAGGCACGCGTCGCAGAGCTCCCGGCGCTCGTAGAGGCCCCGGATGCCCTCGGCGAGCACCTGGTCGCGGCTCGCCGTTTCGCGCTCGTGGCCGTGTTACGTCGGGCGTGTCCCCCTGCAGGGGGCTCTTCGACGAGAATTAAAAAGTACCCCAAGGATGGCCAAAAGATCAAAAATGAACCAAAAAATAGTCCCCAGACTATTTTTTGACTACTTTTTTGTATATTATTTTTGGGATATGTTGACTTTTCGTCGAAAATCCCCGTAGGGGGGCACGCCCGACTTCATTGTCGTGGCTGCCGCGGCCGCCGTCGTAATCGCCGCCGCCGCCGTCGTCGAGGCCGTGACCGTCGTCGTTGTGTATGGTCGGCGTCGTCGTCCTGGTACCTGCACGCAGAGGTTGGACGTTGCGTCACGGCGTGTTCCGCGGGGTTTCCGAGGTCAGCTTTCACAAGAAAGCAAACAACTCAATGCGCTTGATGTACAACTTCGGAGACGGAGCAGCAATGGAGCAGTAGTGGGGCAAGCCTGTGGCAACAATGTAGCAGTGAACATACACATGAAGGAAAACAGGGATGTGCGGCGGTCCTTTCACTACAACATCGGAGATATTTCCACCGACGCCACCAAGGCCAAAACAACCCGCGAAAGACTATTGGAGGCTTCTGCGCCCAACCCCATCCGCATCAGCGGACGCGCGGTCCAAACGCCCCCCCCCAATAGAATTCTAACCGGGTTTCCGCCTGCGGGCGGGGGGGCCCCGGGGTGATCCACCCATTTAATTCGAAGTCTGTTAAAGCGAGTGGGATGGAGCCTGGTTTGGCCGATTCTACCTGGGACGTCCTCGAAATTTGCCTGATGTTGGCCTTGGGTTTGGCCTGGTGGCCTGGCCTGGCCTGGCCCCTGGTTTGGCCCCCGGTGTGGGGCCTGCCTCGCCCGACGCGTCCTCAAAATGTGTGTCTGGCGTGGCCCTGGTGTGGCCTGGTTGGGGCCCGACTTCGCTGGAGACTTCGAGGAGGAGGGGGAGAAGGAGGAAGGGGGGTGAGGAGGGGGGAGGAGGAGGAGGAGGAGGAGGAGGAGGAGGAGGAGGAGGAGGAGGAGGAGGAGGAGGAAGAGGAGGAGGAGGAGGAGGAGGGATTAGGAGAGGGTATTGCCTGGTCTCGCCCTGGCCTCGCCTGGTGTGCGCCCCGCCTCGCTCGAGGCGGCCCCACAAGTGGCCCAGCCTGGCCGGCATGAAGAGGCCTGCACGGGGCTCGCGGCCGAAAAAAAAACGCGGACGTCTCTGCCCGGTGAAAGTCGCATCCGTCATGGCCGCCACGCAGTGTTAACATTAAGTCGGGCACGTCCCCCTACAGGAAGATATTGTCCGAAACATAAGAAAAACCGCAAACATATTCACACATAGTCAAAAAGTACTCAAACATCGTCCTCTGACTATTACTATGTTCTGTTAACATTAAGTCGGGCATGTCCCCCTACAGGAGGATGTTGTCAGAAAATTGTTTTAACACAAAATGCCCAAAACATATTCAACCATTGACAAAAATACAGAAAAATCGTCCCCGGACTATGTTTGACTCTTTTTGGATATTCCTCCTGTGGAGGGACAAGCCCGACTTAATGTTACCACAAAATGGGATGTGTCACGAGTTCTCCGGCACTGAACGGTTGATTAACACGCGTCGTGGCAGGCGCGCACAAGCCAAAGTGATGGTGTCATCAACGCGCAGTGTGGCCCACATGCAGTAACACGAGTGCGCTGCAATATCGCGCGCGGCATGAACGTGGGCATTCCCAGGAAGGCGCTGCGGGTCGACATGGGCGCGCGTGGCAGCGTTGAAAGAGAGCCGTTCCGAGGCTGTAAAGCAAGATTGGCAGATTTAGGTAACAATGGCGACGTCTGCGTTCTGAAGTGAATATTCAGAACTTGCTTGCAAAACTGCACTGCGCAGTCTTCCAGTATGTAGTGTTCTTTCGTCTGAACTTGCATTCGTCATTTCAGCGCCATGCGCCCTCGAATAACAACACGCAATGGAACTCGGTCAGGGACTGAATATGTCAGTCGTGCATCGACAATTGAAACTTGATCCATATGAAAATGACACGCAAACCATGTGTCATTGCATCTAAGGTCCTGGGGGTTCTGGGAGGAGCCGGAGCGAAACAAGGTTGGACACCATCAACGACATAACGATGAGAGGCAAAAAGGCTCAAGTAGATCCCCGTCAAAACCAGAAATAAGTCAGACAAGGGTAAAAAGGGCGCGAGATCGGAATAGGAATAGAGCAACAATGGAGCCAGACTAAGACCCGGAATGGAATCATAACGGAACATAAATAGAACAAGCATGGAGCAAGAACGCATCAGTAATGGATCAATAACGGACAAACAATGGAGCAGTCATGGAGCGATAAGGAAACGAGAATGGAAAGAGAATGGGCCAATAACGGGCCAAGAATGGAGCAATAATGGAACATGAGCGGATTGGCGTTGGCAACCGCTCGGGCAGGAATACGACAACATCAGGAAGACAATGAGCAAATGTAATGGGGACTTAACTGCGTCGAGACGGAAACGACTACGTACGAATTAGCCCGTCAAACGAGAACCTTCATGTTATTAGTCAAAACACTGTTCTGTTTCAAAACAATGAATGGTTCCTCAACACGAGCTGCTTAGCGCGTCTGCCACGAGAAGGATAGAACGTCTAGAGATCCGACTGGACTCAAATGTCGAAGTCAGGGACGCCGCGCACCTGGCCAACATGTCAAAGCCACGTCGCCGTCACTTCGAGAAGGCGAGCGAGCCCGGCGGAATCTCAAAGCGCGCGCCCGTGGCGACATGCACACACCACGCTACATGATCTCGGCAGAAACACTCACCTCGCAGGGCTCCGCTTCAAACGGGTAAAAGTAGAGCCCTGCGCCGCTCGGAAGGGGGTGTATCTCTGGGGGGGGCTGAAAGCGAACTCAAAGCCGAACGTAGTTTTGGACGGCTTGCACGCAAGCGCTTAGTGTTCTAACTACACCAAAGAAAAACCCCAATCAATGGATGGCTGAGAAGATCGACCGGGAACCCCGGAGCACGGGAACCCGGAACCCACCGAAATCGGCTACACGCAAGAGTGACCCTGGGTAAGAGTGACCTTTTGTGCGCGGTTTTTTGGGGGCCGCGGGGTGACCAAACCTGGGCGGTCAAGCCGCTGCTACTGCTTCGTTTTCAGCCATCAGAGGGCCCATCTGCGCCCGCACCAAAGGTCACTGCGGCGAAAGGTCACTCTTACGTCTAGTCGCCGAAATCGGCCCGGAACTATGATAACCGGGAACCCAGACACCCGGGCACCCAGGAACCCGGGAACCCAGCCTGCCACCAAGATCGGCGGGAAACTCTCGCCAGATCTTTCCACTTCCGCTATATGGAACACATTCCGTGCAAGCACTGCTTCGGGAAAAGCTCAAAAAATAGTCAAACAATATCTTTAAATTGGCTAAAATGGTCAAAAACCCTACCCAGGTGTATTGTTGGACTATTTTTGGATACTCCTCCTATAGAAGGACAGGCCCGACGCAACCCTAATGCAGCGGAACGAACACCGACATAAACATACAAACTTGGGGTTCCGCGCGGACGTCTCGGGTCGGCGCTGGAGCCCCCCGGGCGGCGCCTCCAGCGCCGCCCCCGGCGCCGGAGGCGCGCGCCAGGGAGGGGGGTCCCGCGCGGATCCAGGGGATCCGGGCGCGGACCTCCGACCGTGTTTGTAACGTTTATGTCATATTTCGCTCCGCGGGGGTTTGTGTTTGTGCTTATGCGGATGCTTATGCTCATGTGCACACGTATGTTTATCCGTATGTGTCTGTCTTATGCTCGTGCTCGCCAGGACCCCATTCACTGGCAGCACTGGTTGGAGAAAAGCAACATGCAAGGCTCCCTCACCGCGCCCAGGGCCGCCGTGCAGCTCTCGGAGCGCAGAACGATGCGAGACGCGAAACGTTTAGGCGGCTGCTCGGGGACCGCGACTGCGCCCGTGCCCCATCGGGCCCATGCAGCCCCAGCCATGCTGGGCCTGTTTTCCACCACCACCACCATAAGCTGGAGGGGGGAAGGAGGTGGAGGACGAGGAGGAGGAGGACGAAGAGGAGGAGGAGGAGGAGGAGGAGGAGGAGGAGGAGGAGGAGGACGAAGAGGAGCAGGAGGAGGAGGAGGAGGAGGAGGGGGGAGGGGGAGGGGGAGGGGGAGGAGGAGGAGGAGGAGGAGGAGGAGGAGGAGGAGGAGGAGGAGGAGGAAGAGCAGGAGGAGGAGCACCACACCCGAAGAGGACGAGGCAGGCGGCCAAGAGCAAGAGACGAAGCAAGAGCCCGTCAAGGGGCAAGAGATGTCCGCTGCCACTCTGGGTGGCTTTCATGACTACCTGAGGAGCCGATTAATGGCACCACTACGCCTGGCAATTGCACGGAGCCGAGCGTGAGCGTGCTGCACAGCACGCCTCGGACAGTGTAGACATTTCGCACGAGAGGCATTGAAGACAGAGTAAATTAAATCGATCGCGACAGCGTGGGCAAGTATCTCGTCTTTGGACCTGGCTTCCCAAAAGCACGGCAGAATGATACTCGCGGCATCAATCCCCCAGGATGGAGGCAAAGGGAGCTGGGCGAGCAAAATAGGACGGAGGAAGGGGCACACAATATAGTGATGAATCTGGTCACCAGCAAGGTTTGGGCAGCCGAAGTGGCAGTAAGATGTGGCGTGGCGGAATCGCCTGCTAGTTGGCCACGCATTGCATATAATGCGAATCACAGCCGTAGCACAGACATGAGGCAAAAAAATTGAGACGAGGAGGAAGCGGCTTTGAATCAGATCAAGTTGAGGACGAGTAACTGATGTATCCCAGTAGCGCACTCTAGCACCGATAAGTTCTTCGACGTGCAGGGCGGGTAGTTGACTATGCATGACCTTCGTGAGCGCTCGCTGGAGACCTCTGGGGGGGGGAGGACACATCAGAGGGGTAGTTAGGGAGGCTGGAGGTGATCTGATACTGCTTCATCCTGTTGAAAAGGACGGGGTCGGAGAAGAGAGGATGTACATATCTGGCTGTGATCGGAGCGTCGTCAGACTCTAGCAATTTCTGTAGCCAAACTCGCATCTCATGGAAGGCTGCGCTCTGTTCAGCAGCCCGAACCATTGCAGCACAAGACACAGCAGAGAGTCGAACGATATTTTTGTCGAGGCCCAGCGACTGCACGTTGAAAAAGACGGCGGGTGGGAACGCGTGTCGAGGGGCACGGACTAGGGCTTGGTGGCACTCTCGCTCCTGGGCCTGGCCGAACTTCGGGAGCGGCTGAAACTGCGCAATGTGCCTGCAAACAGGAGCAGCGTACACGTTGTAGGCCACGACGCTTTGCGCCAGACTCTGACCGAGCTTTTTGACTTCCTGAGTGCGGGACACGAGCTTGAGGATGAGTGCACGCCGAGCGTCCTGTGCAGCATCGTGGCCTACGGTGACGCCTAGGTACACTGCGCAATGTTGACCCGGACGTCCTGGAACATGTTTATGAGTCCTTTTTGTGCGCGTGGTTAATCATTAACAGGATGCACTTGTTTACGTTCAGAACAAGGCAAGTGAAATAACCTGAGCGAACAAGCGGGCGGAGCACAGCAGGAAAAGATAACAGCATATTGGCACAGACCAGTGCAATGTCATCGGCGAACGCCGTCAGACAGACCTCTATCCTGGACTGCGAGACCTTTATACGCCGCAGCACTGGATCAAGGATGGGCGCGAACAGGACACCTGACAATGGACATCCTTGTTTCATTCCTCGGGTAGCAAGGAAACGAAACGCATCTGGCCCAGGAAGGCCATTGAACATGATAGCGTTGGCGTGGAGCTTTTAAATGGCCCCGCGGATCTTGTTCGGCAGGCACATCCTGTCCAAAACCTTGAAAATCCACCGGTGGTATACGCTGGGGAACGCTCGCGCGAAGTCAAACAGACAGCCTCCAGCATTCTTCTTGCCAAGAGCACCTGCCCAGCCAGGAGATGACCGTCAAGGAGCGCAACATTGTCGACTAAACTGCGGCCCTTAATGAAACCTCTCTGCACAGGGTCGACGACATCGGCGGCGACAGCTTGGTGAGATTGGGCGAGAGCGGAGCAGGCAATTTTGTTGTCGGTGTTGGAGAGAGAGAGGAGACGGGCATCCTTCGGGGCACGTTCCTCCTGACCGCCATTTGCGAAAGCACCCTTGGGGAAGAACGCGCGCCAGCAATAACTGAAGACGTCATGGAGAGGCCCATCCGAGAGGAGGTGGAGGCGCAGGGAGCAAAGCGCTTGCTTGACTTGCAGACTGGCAGCCCTCCAGGCCGCATACGGAATACCATCTGGGCCTGCAGCGGCACCCTTTTTGCGCATCAGGCCTTGCACGAAGCATTCCTCGGACAATACCCAGTCGTGGCGCTGGTGTGATTGAGTCACATACTGCTCTTGTGTGCCGTCAATGATTTGCGTGCACTGTAGGTATGAGTTATCGTCGGAAATCTCATCACCAGGTTCGTCCAGGAAGACCTTACTCCAGTAATCACATAAAGGCTCCTGCGACATCTCGGGGTCGGCGTGGGCCATGCCTTCTGGGCCCATCGCTGCAGCTAATTTAAGGGTCGGCCGCGCGGCAGCCCAGGCAGAAGAGACGGCGAATTTGAGCAAAAGCAGTCGCTCGAGCATCGCACGTCACGTCAGACGCCTCAAGGATCCTCTGTTCATCCTGCTCATACATATCACGATGCAGCTGACAAAGCATAGCGTGAAATTCTAGCCATTGCGTCCAAAGCATCATGTCGCCATCGAAGCACTGTCGAAGCTGAGGGAAAGCACGACAGGCACTTCTGGCTCTACGCTCGTCTTGCCGACGGTGCGCACGCAGCAGCTGTAGACAGGTGTGCGCCTTGGAAGCAAGACAGGAGGCACCCTTGGCCTCAATGTACTTAAGAACTTGATGGCTGGCACTTCTCATCAGCGCCTTGATTTCTTTTACTCGCACGTTGGGGTTGGTGCCCAGGGAGCTGTCATCGATGCTCATGTCCAGGAACCCAGAAAACTTCTGAGGTTTGGCAATCCTAACGGGCACATGCGGAGGTTCCCCTGAAGGCTTGAACGGTTTCATACTGACGAAAACGGGGGAGTGGTCAGAAGGTGTCTCAAAGTCCTCGATGTCCCAGGAGGTGCCCGAGGAGACGCAGTAATCCATCAAAACGACAGCGGGGATGTTAGTGTAGATTCTATCCAGCCTAGCATAGGAAGTGTCATCCCACGTGGCGCGGCGGTGAGATGACTGCTGCTCAACTTCACACAACCGAGGGACAATCTCATCGAATAGATTGGAAAGACGGACCTGGCCAACTCGATCAGCACCGTTACGGACCGAAAAAAAAAAACGACCTTCACCAGATACTAAGTAGTTGAAACCATCCGCAATGACACAAGAGTTGAGCGAGGAGAGGTGAGACCTGATGTTGTACACCATCTGCCGTGTGTAACCTTCTGTCCCGTCGGGGCCGAAGTGGAGGTTGACCAGCTGGAGGTTGCCCTTAGGGCCTTGCAATGTGAGGATAGCGACTCTGCATTCGTGAAGAATCTCGAACGTGTGCGTGGCGAGGCACTGAAAGTGGGCTTTGCGAACAAAAACGAGGATGCCACCTGCGCTCGCAGACGGGCAGAAGGAGCCGAACACCTGCATATCCTTGAAATCCTTTTCCAAAGTATCGAGGTCGCCCTGGTGGCCGTGACTTTCCTGGATACAGAGAACACCATATGAACGGAGGAGGGAGGAGAGACATCTATACTTGCTACGGCTGCGAGCGCGAGAGGTGGCTGGCGAACGGAGAAGGGCCTGCGCGTTCCACGAGCAAAGCAAACAGAAAAAGGCTCAGGGTGGGTGGCGTCACCTCAGTATGCTGGAGCCCCTCTCCAGCAGCAGGTAAAGGAACTGAAACTTCAGGAATGTCCACGTCCGCCGCCAGGTCTTCGTGCACTAGCTCTTGCTGTTCCTGACGCTCGTCCCGTGGTAGAACATGTCAAAGTGACTTGCCGATTTTGTTTGCTTCGAGGGTGGTAGCATTGACAGCGGTGATGCCCAGGCCCCACTGGCGCACCTCGCTCTCGTTGGCCTCGAAGTGGTAGTCGTCGTCGTTGTTGTAGATCAGCTGAATGATCGGCCAGATGTCCTGCTGGTCGGTCACGGAGAGAACGCTCTGAAGCCGTTCACTCGGATGTAGCAGTTCTCGTTCCAGTAGGCTAAGCCCTTGCACATCGCTTCAATCTGCGGGTAGATGGTGGCGAAGATCCTCTTGCGTGCCCTAACATCGGGTGGGAGGTCTCCGCGTGCTCGAATCTCTGTGCTTGCCGTCGCGGTTGTTGAGCCACTTGGATCCGTTCTGCGCGTACTGCAGGCGGAAGCGCCTCGCCTGGTCGGCGCTCTTGAACTGGATGAGATAGGTCTGCCCTGTCTCGTGAATCTGCGTCGTCACATCTGCCAAGGTCTCCGCGTATATGGCCTTGAGCTGGTCGTAGTGGTCCTTCATCACTCTGCCAAGGACGGGCCTCGGCCAGGTGCCCATGAAGACCTTGGTGGAGTCACTGCCCACGAGGCCTGCGACGTCTAACATGCGCCGCTTGCTTCCCAAGGTAGCTGTAGTTGACGCCGAACTCGCTGTTGACGGGGCGACTGAATGGTTGGCCATCTGCCTCTGCAAACTCTTGATGGCGTCGTCTTGCTGGTCGAGACGCTGATTGATAGGAAGTAGTGCTGACCCAACTGCTGTGCCCACAGATGCGTTGATCTGGCTGGTCAGGGAAGCCTCGACGTTGCGCTGCACCTGCTCCAACAATACAACTATCTCCTCTGCTGATGCCATGACCTCTTGTGTGTGATACTCCCGTGATCACGTCAAGAGAAGGTTGCAAGCAGGAGAACTCTTGGCCCCAGCAGCGCGCAACTCGACTGGGGTTGCCTGAGACAGGGACTAGCCCCGGACTAGAGGTATCCGTTCCTGCCCAGGGGACAAAGACATCTTGAGCCAAACTGGCAACGGAGGAAGAGAAGGAGGAGGAAGAGGAGGAGGAGGAGGAGGAGGAGGAGGAGGAGGAGGAGGGGGGGGAGGAGGAGGAGGAGGAGAAGGAGGAGGAGGAGGAGGAGGAGGAGGAGGAGAAGAAGAAGGAGGGGGAAGGAGAGGAGGAGGGGGAGGGGGAGGAGTAGGAGGAGGAGGACCCCCTCCCCCTCCAAGTTATGGTGGTGGTGGTGGTGGTGGTGGTGGAAAACAGGCCCATCAAACCAGCGCAGGCCGAGCTCCACGCAGCTCCAACGTGGCTCCTGCCCTGTCTTCTGGAGAACTGGGGCCGTCGCTCGCCCGAGCCCAGCAGGGCGCGTGGGGCGTGTGGGGCGGGGGAGGCCAGCAGCCCGGGCGGGGCGCAGAGAGCAGGGCGCGGCACTGCAGTCGCGCCCGGTACAGGAGCGTCAACAACTTACACCTGAGAAACTTATCCTGGCAAAGCAACCTAACAGCGATGTGTAGGAGCATATCTGGAAGCATTCTCCTTAAAATTCAGATGAGAATCCAGTTGTAAAATTCTGCTGTTCTCGCAGTCGCAGTCGCATTCGCGATGACAGTCGCAGTGGCAACGGCAGTCGCAGTCACAGCCTCAGCCTCAGCCTGCCTCAGCCTCAGCCTCAGCCTCAGCCTCAGCCTCAGCCTGCCTCAGCCTCAGCCTCAGCCTGCTTCAGCCTCAGCCTCAGTCTGCCTTCAGCCTCGGCCTCAGCCTCAGCCTGCCTCAGCCTCAGCCTGCATCAGCCTCAGCCTCAGCCTCAGCCCTCAGCCTCAGCCTGCCTCAGCCTCAGCCTCAGCCTGCCTCAGCCTCAGCCTCAGCCTGCAGCCTCAGCCTCAGTCTGCCTTCAGCCTCGGCCTCAGCCTCAGCCTGCCTCAGCCTCAGCCTGCCTCTCAGCCTCCTCAGCCTCAGCCTGCCTCAGCCTCAGCCTCAGCCTGCCAGCCTCAGCCTCAGCCCTTCAGCCTCGGCCTCAGCCTCAGCCTGCCTCAGCCTCAGCCTGCATCAGCCTCAGCCTCAGCCTCAGCCTCAGCCTCAGCCTCAGCCTCAGCCTGCCTCAGCCTCAGCCTGCCTCAGCCTCAGCCTCAGCCTGCTTCAGCCTCAGCCTCAGTCTGCCTTCAGCCTCGGCCTCAGCCTCAGCCTGCCTCAGCCTCAGCCTGCATCAGCCTCAGCCTCAGCCTCAGCCTGCCTCAGCATCAGCCTGCCTCAGCCTCAGCCTCAGCCTGCCTCAGCCTCAGCCTCAGCCTGCTTCAGCCTCAGCCTCAGTCTGCCTTCAGCCTCGGCCTCAGCCTCAGCCTCAGCCTCAGCCTCAGCCTGCCTCAGCCTCAGCCTCAGCCTCAGCCTCAGCCTCAAATGGCCTCAGCCTCAGGGGCCTGAGCCTCAGAAAAGTCTCAGTCCAAAAGCAGCCTTGGCCTCAGGAGGAATGGAGTTCTGGGAACTCGACCACGAAGTTTCCAGCCCAGGAATGAAGTTCTGGGAACTCGAAGACCACGAAGTGGCCTACAGTTGGCTCCGGGCATTCAAAATCATGCCCAGGAATGGAGTTCTGGGAACTCGAAGACCACGAAGTGGCCTACAGTTGGCTCTGGGCATTCACAATCATGCCCAGGAATAGAGTTCTGGGAACTCGATGACCACGAAGAGACCTACAGTTGGCTCCGGGCATTCAAACTGTGGCCCGGGAATGGAGTTCTGTGAACTCGAAGAGCACGAAGTGGCCTACAGTTGGCTCCGGGCATTCAAAATGTGGCCCGGGAATGGAGTTCTGGGAACTCGAAGAGCACGAAGTGGCCTACAGTCGGCTCTGGGCATTCAGAATGTGGCCCGGGAATGGAGTTCTGGGACCTCGAAGACCACGGAGTGTGTAACTGTTTGCTTAAAACGACTTCCACGGATTCTCCCCGGCACCCGTCTGGCATCTGCCCAGACCCCCCTGAGGAGTCAAGATGCTTTCTGTTGAGAAACCATTGGAAACCTATCAGTCTTCGCTGTTAGGTAGAAAACAATATGTGGATGATTTGAAAACTGATACGATGGGTCTTGAGATCGATTGTGGGATCGCTGATGGGATCGATAGTGGAATCGATAGTGGGGACGAGTGTTTAAGGTCGATCGTGAGACCGAGAATGACATCGGCTCAATGAGATCGATAGTGAGATCGATCGCGAGATCGCTCATGCGATCTCTAGTGAGATCGCTTGTGAGATTGATAGTGAGATCGATTCAGAGATCGATGATGAGATCGATCGAGAAGCCAGTAATGAGATCGATGGTGATACTCATCGATAAGAAGATCGACCAGGAACCCGGGAACCCGGAACCTCGCCGCCCTCCGAAATCGGACCGGAACCCAGAACTGGAAACCCGGGAACCCAGAACCGGGAACCCGGAACCCGGGAACCCAACGTGCGACCAAATCGGCAGGGCACTTTCGCCAAATCCATCAAAATCCGCGAGGACCCCTTCAGTGCAAGCACTGATTGGGGAATCAAAGAATGGCGTCCTGTAGACGGCGGACGACATCCGATTCCGCGTCTGGAACGTGACAAGCACGGGTGGTAGCATGCCCAGCAGTGGGTTCCAAAAGCGGAGCGCAGTGGATGCGAAACAGTTCCAACGCATGGAACATTCGCGAACCAACACGGCGAATAGAATATAAAGCGAACGAACGGGGCAGCAGAGGACGTGGGCGACATGCGAGATCCAGACGATCCTTCCGCGATAAGGAATCACTAATGGCATGGCACGCGCTGGGGCATGGAGCAAAGCTGGATGCATACAGTGGGGGCCCGGTCACAAGAGACCTTCCACAGGAAACCCGACCCTGAGACCCCGGGACGCCCGTCGATCTTTGGTGTGGGAACGTCACGAGTTCCATGACGAAGCCATCGAAACCCAAGAAACCCAGGGCACCCTGGAGGCAAGCAGCGTGTACGGCAGGTTCGTGTCGTGCCGACCCCAGCGTTGGTTTTTGACACCGCAGGGATCGTTCAACCTTGAACGATCGGCCGCTGCCGCAACGTCCGATCGTCCAACATCGATCGATTCTGGGTCGCCGGCGGCGTTCAACCTTGAACGCCCGCGCTAGGGTCGCCGCTGGTCGACACGACGCAAACCTACCGTACCTTGGCCTGGGCCTCCACTGCAAGGGGTCAGGGCTGGAGCCGCCGTGGGGCGGAGCAGGAGGCCCGGAGCGCCACAGCGGAGCGAGGCGGGGGGGGGCAGGCGCGGAGCGCGAGACCGGAGCGGCAACGAGGCGGCCGCGGGGCAGTCGCGGGGCTGACCCGCACTTGGCTCAGCCTGGCCCCATCGATTGATCCAGCTCTGCTCCAAATATCGAATTATAAATTTAAAAAAACAGTTAAATTTATGTTAATATTCAATTCAAATTGTTGTTATTTCTTCTTCTTTTTTAGACATGCCTTAGAATTGATTTAAAAATCTCAGGAGCTGAATCGTCTCCCCGCTCTTGCCCGCGCCAGGCTCCCCTGTCGTCTCCCCCACTCCTCAGCGAGCGAGGAGCGGTAGAAAAGAAACTCTCCGCGGTCGGGGACACCTGCCCCTGGGCGGCTGGAAAGTTCATTATACCATTCTTCGCTCGCTGAAGAGTGGGAGACGGCAGGAGCCTGGCGCGGGCAAGGACGGGGGAAATTATGCGGTTCCTGGAGCAGAGCTGGAGCAATCAATGGGGCCAGACTGAGCCAAATGCAGGTCAGCCCTGAACGCGTGGCGGCCCATCGACTGCTCCAACGAACACGTCCGAGAGCGGTGCATTTCGGCGACAAGCTTGGCCGCCAGGCAAGCGGGCCCAAACCCGACCCCTGCAAAACAAGTACTCTGTGCTTGTTGTTGCGTTTGGTTGTGAGTGTTGTTTGATTGTTGCTGGTCTGATTGTTTCAACGTGCATGGTCGTTCTGCGTTTCTGTGGATGACCTCTCTGCGCTGCTGCGCATGACTGTCGAGCGTGCTTTTTGTCCGGCCCAGCCCTCAGAGAGAACCGTCACCCATGGCCCTGGAGCCGTGGAGGGCAACACGTCAAGGTGAACTAATCTCCGAAGACACGCTGGTACGCGCTCTGAGCTAACGTTAAAATTCTATAGTGGTAGTCGTCGCGGCCCTCGCTGTCGCCGCTGTCGTGATACCCGCTGCCATCGTCGCCGCCGGCAACGACGTCAGGGACGACGTCGAGGGAGGCGCCTGATTGCCGGACGGCGCAAAGTCTGTGTGCACGCTGACATCCACGGCCTTCTCCACGCTAACGTCCACGGCCTTGTCCACGGGAGACTCCTGAAGGGCCGAGCCCTTGCTTCCCAATGCTCTTTTTCTGCCATTAGAACATCGGGAAAAAAACAATGGGTAACCCCTAGACCCCCTCTCAATGTGCACCCGCCTGGTTCCCGACACTCGCCCGAGAGCTGGGAACCGAGCGGGTGGCCACTAGAGGGGGGTCCAGCGGTTCACCGCTCGTTGTCCAGTAGTGACCACCTACCAAACCACCCCAACCCAACCCGAAGACACGAATTGGACCCGAATTTCGGGTGAGGAGGGGTACGGGTTCCACGTGTTTTCTCGATGTTCCCCGACCCCCCCCCCACTGAAAATGCAGGGCAAATCGTGGCCTTCGGGTTGGGTTGGGGTGGTTTGGTGGGCGGTGAAATAGATGCTGGCAGTGTGAAAAAGTTGAGCCACGCGCGGGTGCGCACGTGCCTGCCCGGCCTGCCAAGGTTCACCACACGGCCGGCCCTGCCACGAGAGAGATGCCGTGCGGCTCTCGGCCAGCCTGCTGCCACAGCGCACCGCACCCGCCATCCGGACAGCTCGCCTCCGACCCAGCCGGCATGGCGCGTGGCCCGATGTGGCCCGACATGGTCCTCGAGGCGGGCCCGGACGGGCCAAGACGGACACAGGTGGCGCAGTTGGCACGAGGGTCACAGGAGGACTCCAAGGTCGGCCCACGTGCCCCCAAAGGACGGGCGAAACGGCCTGGAAGGGGGCCCGAGGCTTTCGGGGACAGCCCGTGGGAGCCCAGGCCATTGATCCTCTTGACCGTTTGAATGGTTCCCAGTTCCTAGCCATTTCGGACCTCCAGCAGCCCAAGGGGGTCCAATGATGGGCCTGTTTTCCACCACCGCCACCACCATAAGTTGGAGGGGGAGGAGGGCCTCCTCCTCCTCCTCCTCCTCCTCCTCCTCCTCTTCCTCGTCTTCC